>CAUZLF010000124.1:0-104048 GCA_963580285.1 Lucinisca nassula
CAGTTGGATTCAAATATGAATCCGATCGGACCAACAATAGCAGAGTTACGTCCCATTGATTCTCAAAATCATTACGAAAACACGCATAGATATCAACACATTGTAACCTTTATCGCAGAAAAAATGAAAATATTAAGATCAAAAATTGTAATATTTTTCTTATTTCTGCTCAAAATATAGATTGTGGGCACTCGTTAGAACCGCCTCATCGAGGCGGTTCTAACGAGTACCCACAATCTATATTTTAGAGCAGAAATAAGAAAAATAAGGTTTACCCCTATAAACCCCAGTTTTACTATATAAAAGTGGGGTTCAAGGGGGTCAAAATTATATAGGCGTGTTTTCGTGATGTAGCCGTTTTCGACCTTGTGAACGTCATAGCTTCTTATTTTTGTTTCTTTTTTTATCTACATGAAACTTGCAGATAACAATGACATGCATACAATCTCGGACGAGTTCGAAAATGGATCAGATCGGCCCAATATATCTTTTGATTGTCACCGTGGCCATTATCGATCTTGTGAGCATCGTACCCAGCAGACACATGCCGTTATTGTGACGTCTCATTAGCGTCGGTACGACGTCATGACGTTTATGCAACGTCACATCTACGTCGGTACACGTTACACCGACGTTGATTAGACGTTGCCCTAGCGACGTGTGCCTGCTGGGTAGCTTCTTCATTTTTTTTGGCCTTTCATGAAACATGCGGATAATAATGACATGGATAAAGTCTCCAACGAATGTGAAAATGGGACAGATTGGACCATTGATGACAAAGTTATGCCCCCTTTATAGTCTAGATTGCCTCTGAACACTCTTTGGTATATGTCACGTTTGCAGCCTAAGCATCTTCACACTTTCTCAGAGTTGTGTTCTTGACAAAATGTCAGTCAAGTTCGAAACTGGGTCATGTGGGGTCAAGAAATAGGTCACTTGTTCAAATAATAGAAACAAGAAAAAGTATAACATGTAATTACGTTATACAAAGGCGTTGCTGAACCGTAAATGTTGAATTCATATCTCCAGAACAAGTTATTTCAGATAAAAAAAATTGTGATTTTTTTCTAATTTTAGTTAAACCCACAATCATTCTATGTTCATAAGCAAAGAAAAAGAAAAAGAAAAAAGACATCACATGAACAAGTCCGTGAAATGAAGACCCCCTAAACCCCACTTTATATAGAGAAAACTGGGGTTTACGGGGGTAAACATTATTTTTCTTATTTCTGTTCGAAGACATAGGTTGTGGGTACTCGTTAGAACCGCTTCATTGAGGCGGTTCTAACGAGCACCAACAACCTATGCCTATGTTTGGAGCATTTTTAAGAAAAATATTAAGGATTTTCATCAGATTAGTAGCCATTTTGGAGATGTGAAAAATGCACTATGTCGCACGGGTGAGTTATCGTAATGAATACTGAAAACCATGTAAACCCCACTATTCCCAAACTTTAGTGGGATTGACCGGGGTTTTCATATAACAGGCTTCTTATTGTAATTCCAGTGTTACCCATCAAGTATCCCTTTAATCAGATATGGTACTTAACCCCCGCCCATTGGGGCTTTGAGAAATAAATTGGGCTGCATTAAAGGTCCACCAGTTGAAGGTTTCTACCAAATATCAAAGACCCGGGCCTTGCGGTTTCAGGGAATATTTTCAGTTCAGATATTTAGTTTTAGCTATCACGACCTAGATGTGCAATGAGCCAGAACCATTTGAACAACTCTGAAAGAGGACCAACTAAGGATCATTCTTGGGAAGTTTGGTCAAAATCGGATCAGCGGTTTAGGTGATGTCGTTTGAAGAATTTGTGTATGGACATACGCACGGTCGTATGCATGCACTTACGACGGACAAAATGTGACCACAAAAGCTCACTTTGTCACTACGTGAACAAAAAAAAAAAACAGAAGCAAAGTCTCCTAAATGACCTAAATAGAGTTGGCGGGGACATAAAACCTCAATTCAAATAACCATGTCTTCAAGACATGAGGTGAAATCTGAAATGAATGGTCATAGAGGATATTTGATTTTTTCCAGTGTAAGATCGAATTTTATTCCTCAAATGAACAAGAAAACCAGTATTTTCACGACTGACGTAGCCACGAGTGAAAATACCGGTTTGGTGTTTATGAGTGAAATAAAATTTGATCTTACAATGAACAAATCAATTTTTCTGTTTCTTTCATGCTTCAAACAGTACGAGGACAGTTCAAATATGAATGCAAGTAGAACGTTTGCTCATGCACTAATGCGAAAATCACCTGGAAATAAATATCACAGCGTAGAAAAACATTTTACCTATACATTGATACCAAACCTGTTAAAATCCGTACACTTTAGCCATGTATATCGTTCGATAAACACTGTCTACTCTTGTATACTAATACAAAACATGGTTGGAAGAAGGTCAGAGTACGCCGTTGAAATACGGTCCTATATTAAGAATCGTTGTATTCCTGGTATACGGTGCAAAGACATTTTTGTTCCCGCGGCTAAAAAAATACCTTTCTGGTCGAAAATTTGTACAGCGCAAACACCTCGGTTTGCAATATTCTAGTGCCTTCATAGTATACCTTGAAAATACTACCAAAATGCATTCAATGATTGAACCAGAAGACTGAAAGTTTGTATATCTGTTAAAGGGGAATACTTTGAGGGGACAAAATAAATTTTTCATCGAAATCTATCACGGAATCATTTTTATGTGCTTAATTGCATTCATATTTGAACAGTCCTCGTAATATTAAGCTTCAAAATCCACGCCACGCACTCACGCAGAAAACTGTTCCTACACTGTAAAAAATCGGTGTTAATTATACCTAAAGGCAGAGTAAAGTTTACACTAAAACTCGTGTGAATTCGAACCATACACCATTTTGGGTGTAAAATGTAACTTTGAGTAACAATACACTGATAACTTGTATAGTTTATTCAAAATTTGGTGTAGGGCTGCAAATTTGGTGTTTGGTGTAACGATTCTGTAAAACAAGTGATACGTTTCATATCAATTGGTGTTTGAAATAATTACACTATTTATGGTGTAACGATTGCTACTAAATGGGGTAATTTTAGTCATACTACAGGGTAACATTTTTTGAAGGGCGGTGTAACTGTGAACATTACACTTTTTCAGTGTAACTAAATGTTGGTGTAATATTTCTTCAAATGATGGATAATATTACGTTATGTTCAGTGTAAAAAAAGTAATTACACTTTGAAAGTGTTATCTCTCCAGCTTATCGGTGCTTTGCTGCACCAATACTGGTGTTTTGTTTCATCGTAACGTAAGTTAACGTTTCTTGTCGAATCATGTCACTAGTCGTATAAGATGCGTTATATGTACGACATATGTTATTTTGTTCCTCTTTCGTGTCATATAGCCCAAAACGGCATAAATATCACACAAATTATTTAATTATTAATATTGATAATAGGGTTGTTTCATGCGTGATGAAAATCCTGCTAAATAAGATTAAAATGAGATAAACTCCATTTCAGTATAAACACAATTTCTGTTTAATAAAGAATTTATACAAAATCTAATGGAAACTGCAGATTTTTACACCAGCATTTTACGGAGGCTCTAATTTTACCATTGAAAAATGGTAACTAATACCCTATAAGAAGTGTCCGTACTTACACCAAAACTGGTGGCAGCTCAGCTGCCACCAGTTTTGGTGTTATGTTTCCATTAATTTTTTACAGTGTAATCGTTTCGAGTCAGTTAAGTGGTATCCAATGTGTTTTTGTTTGTTTGTTTGTTTGAGGTTTAACGTCCCCATCAACACTGTAAAGGTCATTTTGGAGATGTTGCTTCCAATTTTGTGGGACTTTTACCCGACATTGAGATGACATCTCAAGCCCTGTCGCCCAATGAAACCAATAGGGTTTATAAGCATGGACGGTCCGACACTCACACCGCGGTTCCTGGACAGGCTTAGATCCTCTAAGCGGTTTACCAGTACTCGTGTGTCGGTCAGATTAAGCTATGCGTGCAAGCATCATGCACCCCATCTATTTCTTCAAGCCCCGATGGGCGGATTTTTTTGTTTATTTGTTTTTTGTATAATGATGGGTGTAAACTGAAAGTTTGCTCCAAAGAAATAGTCTGGGAGGACATCATTATGAATGGTTACTGAAATAATTTAGAGAGAAGATTCCCAATGAAGTTTCAGACTGATCTAAAGTCAAGCGTCAAATATGCGACGTCAGCATCGAAAATGACGTCATTAAAGTTTATTTGACGCGTGAACGGGCTAAGCATCAATCCTAGCACAGTTCATTAATTTTCAATCACCAAACAATGGAAAACTGTTCATAGAACTAGCTTTGACGAAAAAAGTAGTCCCAAACAGTGAAATATAAAATTGGTATCAGTCACTGTTTGAAACAGTGACAATATCGTTTTCTGTTTCACTGAGTAATCTCTATATTTTATCTAAAAGCATGTAAGAAACCCTAATCTTCACCCTTAAATACTTGTGTAGGCTGAAGTATACCTGTTAACATACATGGTGAAAATGCATACAACATATTACAAAGGTGTTCTAGATTTTAACCCCTTACCTCACCACCGGGCCATCATAAAAACACGCCTATATAATTCTGACCCCCTTGAATCCCACTTTTATATTTTAAAACTGGGGTTTACAGGGGAAAACCTTATTTTTCTTATTTCTAATCTAAAATAAATATTGTATCGTCAAGCGGTTCTAACGAGCACCCACAATCTATATTTTTGGCAGAAATAAGAAAAATATCATAATTTTTCATCTTAAAATTTCATTTTTTCTTCGGCGGTAAAGTTCACACTGTATTTGTGTAGGCGTGTTTCCGTAATGATTACCCTAGGGATGTGCTCTTTTGCAGTCTCAGAAGACACACCCAAATATGAATGATCTTTGATAAGTGTCTGTCAAGATACAAGCAAAAAAAAGCAGTTTGACAGGAATGCAAACGTGCATGACCAGGGCAGAACAGTAGCTCTTCCGAAACTTCCTACATGCATAACCAGCTAAAAACTGTCCTGAACGAGGATTCAGACTGTTTCCAGTAACCCTTAAATTCTGGAGCTGTAAACTTACAGTGTAAACCCTGATCAGATGCTGCACTCTGATCTGGATCTACACTGTTTATCAACTACAATGTTTGCTAAACCCAACACATGATCCCAGTCCAGATTCTGTAGTTAGACCTCTATGCAACACTCTGACCTCAGCGACAAAAAGACCGGCTATTCTATAAATAAGAGTTACCTGGAATTCGCCACTAAAGCAACAAGAAGCCACTGCGCTTTTTAATTTTTGGGGCAAATGAGAACAAATCAACCAAAATAGTGGAATTTTAAATGGTGATGATTAATGATATTGTATTAAACAAAATGAAGTTTGTGGTATTTATGTATTTTTCTATAGCAAATATAAACTAAACAAGAATTCCGCCGAATGCTATATCGCGCCTGTGGGGGATGCAAAGTTCAAACCATGAAATGTAGGTCAAGGTCAAACAACAGATGCTTGCAGAAAAGCTGCCACTTGTGCAAGTATCCTTAATGATTTTTAAAGCTCTTGAGAAACGAACGTACACATGAATGTAAATGCTAGGACTGACCACATAAATAAAAAGTCTGTAAATCAATGAAATGTAGGTCAAGATCAAATATGGATGCTCATTTCTAGATGCAATATTGTATCAATTATAATTAATGAAGCTCGTATGGTTTATGCGAAATGAACTTGACCATACGGGGGAACGCTAGGTGTGATGCAATTATGACAATAAATAACAAAGTCAGCGAATCAAAAAATGTAGGTCATGGTCAAAAATGGATGCGTGTATTATACTTGCCATCCTTCAATACAAATTTGTATTAAAGTGAATGACCACCTTTAAAATACAATTACTTCATTTGCAAGGAAAAGCTACTGTAATGAATAATCTCTGACTATTATTACAAATTGAAAGCTGCTATGGTAATTAAATCAACATTTAATGGTTTCACTGAAGCCTTCTGGCAGCGGCCATATTTTCCCCAAGGTAATCCAAATGTTTCCCAGTGTTCAACATGCTTGCTAAAATCCTGATCTCATGGAGAATGTTGAAGCTCCATGTCTCTCTATGCAGCTATTAAAGAGTAATTAGGCTCTCTAATCAGGTTGCAGTCTCAAAAATCCTTAAATAGGCTGTCAATTCAGGATCTAACAAACAGGCTTCATTATGTCTTTGGATGAAAATAAAGACTTTGAAGACAGTTTTCCTGAGTTTGGTGCCATTGGTTTCATTGGGTGGCATTCATCTCAATGTCGGGTAAAAGTCCCACAAAATTGGAAGCAGCATCTCCAAAATGCCCTAAATAGTGGTGATGGGAATGTTAAACACGAATTCAAACAAACAAAACCTGTTCCACCTTACATTTCCTACAAAACAATTGTTTTCTGTAAGCCTTGTCTGAACTACAGTTTATCACTTTGTATTCCAGACCTTGTATCCTGTACACTGTTTGCATAAAATCCAAGCCTTTATCCAAAAATGAAAACATAAATTATGGGAACTCAAAGGAAACGCCTCACTGAGTACCCACAATCTATGTTTCAATCTAACCCATTTAGATTAACCCATTTAGTACCAGAAAACCCTGGCAAATAGTGCAGGCCCAGATCAGACGCCACAGAACACGGTATCTGATCAGGGCTTACACTGTTTGCCAAATGTTCAGCCATTTTCCTAATAAATTTTGAGGAAAACACAACCTGTCATTCGGACAGCCCTAAATTTTGAAATGGTCTCCTGGTATATATAAGGAGGGAGATTCCATTTGGTACAAAAAGGGTAAAGAAAAAGATCACAAAATACCATGTGAAATGCCATGAAATATTACCTGAAATTGTCAAGGCGTGTTAACGAAATGATTGGTTAAATGATACTGATAGGCATTAGTTAACGAAGAAAAGAAAAGAAACAAGTAATCAACAAACTTTCAAGTCCACTTGAAAACAACTATCTTCAAAATGTTTGGCACAAATGTTATGCTTTGCATAAACAAATGTCTTGATTTTAGGATTCTCTGTTCCAAGATTATGAATCCATTTTTTTTAACATAACTCTCTATTTTTCTAAGGGTCAGCGATAGCAAAACAGCTAATTCTTGGTCCAGTATTTGGCCTAACAAGAAGGCATTTTTATAATTTTAAAGTTCACTTTCTCCTCTAAAATCCTCAGCTGCTAAAGATGAACTGAACAGGTTCCTTGAGGTCACTGCAGGAGATACAGTCTGTAAACATGTCTGACAACCTATAAACATCTTTAATGAGCCATTACAATTAATTAGAGCAACAGTTTAGGAGAGGAATATGATTTTATTATTCCTCAATGGTGTTATTGTAAAATGGACCTGAGAAAAAAAAAAGTGGTCATTCACTTTAGGTACCATTCCCGAAGCTCTTATAATTCTTGAAAAAAAAACTTGACCATATGGGTGAATGCTAGGATGGTCGCGAATTTTTCACAAAGTCAGTGAACCATGAAATGTTGGTCAAGGTCTAATATGCATGCTTGCATTAAACTTGCCATCCCTAGATACAAGTTTGTACCAAGTAACATTAATCAAGCTCTAATAGTTTTTGAGTGTTGAGTTTTTGGTGAATGCTAGGGTGGTCACAAATATTCACAAAGTCAGTGAACCATAAAATGTAGGTTAAGGGCAAATATGGTTGCTTGCATTGAACTTGTCATCCCTAAATACAAGTTTGTACCAAGTAAGTTGAAGTACGCAAATGAAGCTCTAAGAGTGCTTGAGAAATAAACTTGACCATTTCGGTGAATGCTAGGGTGGTTGAAAACTTTCACGAAGTCAGTGAACCATGACATGTAGGTCAAGGCAAAATATGGAAGCTTGCATTAAAGTTGCCATCCCTAGTCACATGTTTGTACAAAGTTCTTAAGAAATAAACTTGACCATTTGGGTGAACGCTAGGGTGGTCGCAAATTCCCACAAAGTCAGTGAACCATGAAATGTAGGTCAAATATGGATGCTTGCATTAAAGTTGGCATCCCTAGATATAAGTTTGTACCAAATGTCCCTAATGAAGCTCTAATAGTTTTCAAAAATAAACTTGACCATTTGGGTGAACGCTATATGGTGGTCGCAAATTAAATGTTGATGGTTTGAAGAACACACGGAAATTCGGACTCCTATATCGTGCCATACTAAAAGCAGGGGTGGCAAAAATCTATTTTCACATCTACGCAACAATTCGTATCTTTATATAAACATTTTTATAAGCCCATTGTTTATCTTTATCTCTTAAGAAACCTACATGTATGTATTGGATACATGTTCTTGTTACAATTGCCTCATCGATGCTATTTTAGTGAGTGAGTTTTAGTTTTACGCCCCACCAACAACTAAGGTCATACGGAGACGGGACCTCGGTTTAAAGACTCATCCGAAAGTCTGGAGAAGCCCGGGATCGATCCTGCGATCCCTGGTTTACAAGGCGAGTAGCGTAACCACTGCACCACGGAGGCTTCTAATGCTATTTTAGTACGTAACCATAATACCCTCGTACTGTACATGTTTGAAAAACAAGTACGAAACTAAATCCATTTTATTGTCCTTAATCTGGAGCTGAGACACATCTCGGAATTGCTCCTGGTACTCTAGTTTTCACCCACATCTGATTATAGCAGATTGGCTTTAATCGGCCTCTGTTGCATAGTTGATATGAGCTCTGACTCTTAACCCATTCAGTACCAGAAACCCCTAAAGGGGTACCTTGGCAAACAGTGCAGGCCCAGATCAGACGCCGCAGAACGCGGCGTCTGATCAGGGCCTCCACTGTTTGCTAAAAGTTCAGTCATTTTCCAAATAAATTTTGATGAAAATACAACCTGACACCCCTAAATTTTGAAAATGTACTCCTGCTATATATAAGGAGGAAGATTCCATTTGGTACAAAAAGGGTAAATCATGATGAGAAGCCTATTTGGTGTAGTGGATAAGCTACTCGCCTCATAAACCAGGGGTCGTGGGCTTGAGCCCGGGCTTCTCCAGACTTTCGGATGAGCCTTTAAACCGAGGTCCAATCTTCGTCTGATTTTAGCTGTTAGTGGGAGGTAAAACTCAATCATACATATCAAACACACATATCTTAATCACAAGGTCTCCTATGTTTTGGACTGGCTCAGACAGGCCAAGTTCTGCAACCAAAGGTCTGGGGCCAGTTGTTCAAAACTAACGACGTCATTAGTTAACATATCGTTAAAACTTTGATCATTTATTATGGCAAATATGCTAAGATTTTTGCTGAAAAAAATGTGAGCAGCTTTTGCTTCTGCAAAAGCTGCTCACATTTTTTCAGCAAAAATACCAAAATTTTAGATATTGTGCTTGCTAGAACAGTTAACAATATGACCACTAACGAGCTCGTTAAGCTAACGATGCTTTGAACAACTGGGCCCTGGTGTTTTTCTCTGGGTACTCCTTTTTGTTTACCTCTGAATTATGACCGGCCAGATATAAGTGCAATAATCATGAAAGGGCCCAAAACCCAAAACAAAACAAGAATCCACTGAAAGCTATGTCGCACCTGTTGGGGTGCAAAGTCATTGAGTCATGAACTATAGCTTAAGGTCGAACACGGATGCTTGCATTGAAGTTGTCATCTCCAGATGCAACTTTGTACCAAGGACCATTAATGAAGCTCTTATAATCCTTAAGAAATGGACTTGACCATAATAGTGGCTGCTAAAGTTGATGATGCAATAGTTCACAAAGCCAGTTAAACATAAAATATAGGTCAAGGTCAAATATGGATGACTGAATTAAAATTGTAATCCCTAAATGCAGTCTATACGAAGTATCATTAATGAAGGTCTAATAGTTCTTGAGAAACGGACTTGAACATTAGGGTGAACACCAGGTGGTGGCAATATTTCACAAAGTCAGTAAACCATGAAATGTAGGTAAAGGTCAAATTTGGATGCTTGCATTATAATTGTCATCCATAGATGCAAGTCTGTACAAACTATTATTAATTCTTGGTTAATGGACTTGAACATAAGGGTGGACGCTAGCTTGGTCCTTTTTGTTCCCAAAGTCAGGGAACCATGAAGTGTAGGTCATGGTCATCTATGGATGCTTGCATTGAAGTTACCGTCCTTAGATACAAGCTTTACCAACGATCATTAATGAAGATCATACAGTTATTGAGAAATGGAAATGAACATTGGGGTGAATAGTAGGATGGTCGCCATAGTTTTCCAAGGTCAGTGAACCATGAAATGTAAGTCAGGGTCAAATATGGATACTTGTGTTAAAGTTGCTATGCATATATGCAATGCATAGATGCAAGTCTGCACCAAGTATCATTAATGATGCTCTTATAGTTCTTGAGAAACGGACTTCAACATTAGGGTGAACGCTAGGGTGGCCGCAATAGTTTCCAAAGTCAGTGAACCATGAAATGTACGTCAAGGCCAAATTTGGATGATTGCGTTAGAGTTGCTATCCATAGATTCAAGTCTGTACCAATTATCATTAATGATGCTCCTATAGTTCTTGAGAAATGGACTTGAACATAAGGGAGAACACTAGGGTGGCCGCAATAGTTTCCAAAGTCAGTGAACCATTATATGTAGGTCAAGGTCAAATATGGATGCTTGCCGTAAAGTTGCTATCCATAGATGCAAGTCTGTACCAATTATCATTAATGATGCTCCTATAGTTCTTGAGAAATGGACTTGAACATAAGGGAGAACACTAGGGTGGCCGCAATAGTTTCCAAAGTCAGTGAACCATTATATGTAGGTCAAGGTCAAATATGGATGCTTGCCGTAAAGTTGCTATCCATAGATGTAAGTCTGTACTAATTATCATAAATGATGCTCTTATAGTTCTTGAGAAATGAACTTGAACATAAGGGAGAACACTAGGGTGGCCGCAATAGTTTCCAAAGGAATGAACCATGAACTGTGGGTCAAGGTCAAATATGGATGCCTGCGTGCTCATTTTACTATCATTTGAATTAAGTTTGCTAGTGAAGTCTTCTACAACATCCCACACATCCTTTGGGATTTCTTTAGAAGGTGGAACAACCAGAAGCACCACAAGGATCTGGTCTTATTCAATCGAAAACTCCCCGTCAGCAAGAACTTGATCTCTACATGTAATGATGTATGTTCGAGTTTTTCATACTAGAATCCTAATTATCCTGTTATTACCTTCATTGACCTCCCCCCCCTCCCACCCCACCCCCATCCCCACACTACTCCAAACACTTGGACAAATGAGTCATAAGGTGTTATTTCCACCACAAGAAACTTGAGCGTTTCATGATGCTAGTGGTTGCTGCAAGTCTTTGCTCTAGCATCCAGGTTTGAACCTTGCAAGATTATAAGAATCTTATATGGGTGTGAGGGGTGGATGGAAAAATCCGTCCCGAGGGTCACTGTCCGGCATCACGAGGCTTGCCGAGTGATGCCGGACAGTGATCCCTCGGGACGGATTTTTCTACTGTTATAAATATCCAAAATGGAATTATACTGCAAGTATCATAAGATTTTGTGGACATGTATGTATATCTTCGGGTAGAAAATGTATCAGTCATGTTAGAGTAAGACTAAAACCAAAAACAATGAAATAAAATACCAACTGAATAAAAAACAATCAAAAGTTAAGAATCCATTGTATTGTGGTGAATGAACTAATTTTGCCCATTTTCTTATCAGTTGTGCAGAAAATTTAAGCTGGCAGACATGCAATTTTTCAGCGGCTTGGCTGTATTGACTGGGTCGTTAAATGTACTGAGCGTAGATGCCCGAAGACAAGTTTTCTCTGGACTCGGCTATATAACATAACGGAAAGTATCCCTTAATAATTCTAAGTTCTCTTGGAAAGACTATGGAACGCTGTGTCAAAAATATGTGTACAATTATGCCATCTAAAACCAGTCACTTACACCATTTCAGTCAGTCTTAGTCTAAGGCGACTACCAACTACTTCATAATTACCATACCTTTTGAGAAGCTGTAGACAGCGGAAAAGAAGTAAGACCGGTATCCTGTGATATCCGTAAGGCCTTCGACAAAGTCTTGCACGGGGGATTACTTCATAAACACTCGGGAATAGGGTGTTCTGACAAGATAATTCGATGGTTTTATAGCTACCTTTCTGATCGTAAACAAATTGATTGTCCTGAATGGACAAGCTTCTGATTGGACTTGTGTTCAAGCAGGTGTACCACAAGGCTCAATTCTTGGCCCACTTTTATATCTTGTTTATATAAATGACATTGTCAAGGATATAGTCTGCTCAGTGTCGACGACACAAGTCTTTACGGCATTGTAGACACTCCCCATTCAGCTGCACATTCCCTAAAGACTGACTTAGATACATCTGTAACTGGGCTGAAAACTGGCTAGTCTCCTTTAATGCCAATAAAACCTTCTCAATGGTCATCTCACGGAAATTACTACCGTAACAGCATCCACCTTTACTCATGAACAATACGGCGTGCTAACTGATACAGACACTCACTATCTTCCTCCACTTCATGTTCCAGGTCAAACCATGTATATGATATATAGGCCTGGACTCAGATGAACATCATAAGAGCTCTGCCGTAAAGCTAGATATGTGGCATTCATTCTTCCACTCTTACAATACTGTGATTTAGTTTGGGATAACTGCTCAGCAGAAACTAAGAAACAACTTGATGCAGTACATATCGAAGTGGCGTGGTTATTACTGGAGCCTGCAGTATAGAAAAGACCCTTGCAAACTTAGGATGGGAATCACTTCAGAATCGCAGAAATAAACATAAAAGTTGTATTTTTTTTTATAAAAAAGTAAATGGCCTTTCCCCAAACTATCTCTCTGATCCTGTGAACCCACTAACTCAGGAAACCAATAGATACGACCTCAAAAACGCAAATGATATTCGAAATTACCTTTTGTTCTACAAGCTACCATCAACTATTCGTGCATGGAACAATCTGTCTGAAGAGTCTAAGCAAGCAACATCTGTTTCTGCATGCATTAAAGTTCCGTCTAAATACGGACCGCAAGAAACCACCAAAATATAACAACGCTGGAGTACCCACAATCTATGATTGGACAAAAATGTGTAAAATGTCAGAAATTTTAATCTGAATTTTTTTATTTATTTATTTTTTTTTTTTTTGGTGGTAACATATTCAATATAAGAATAGGCGTGTTTTGGTTATGTTACCTGACATTGAGGTGAAATGACATCTGACGCCCTGTCGCCCAGCGAAACCAATAGGGTTTATAAGCATGGGCGGTCCGACTCGCATCGCTTTGCCTGGGCAGGCTTAGCTCATTTAAGCGGTTTCCCAGGACTCGTGTATGGTCGGATTCTTTGGGGTGCCGTTCTACTATTTATTCCCTATTTATAGATATCATTAATTATTTATGGATAGCCATAATTCGAAATATGGATATCCATAAATCATTTATGGATATCCGTATCTCGAATTATGGATATCCACATTTCGAATTATGGATATCCATAATTCTAATTATGGATACCCATAAATCAATCTGAATTAACGATATCATAAATCGAATTATGCATATCCATTATTCGATTTACGGGTATCCATAAATCAATCTGAATTAACGATATCATCAATCGAATTATGGATATCCATTATTTGATTTATGGATATCTATAATTCGAATTATGGATATCCATTATTCGGCTGATGTATGGATATCATTAATTCGAATTATGGATATCCATAAATCCAATTATGGATATCCATAATTTGATTTATGGATATCATTAATTCAGTTCCATAATTCGAATTATGGATATCGTTAATTAGAATTATATATATTCATAATTCGGTCCATATATGGATATCATTAATTCGAGTTATGTATATCAATGTTTCGTCTTTGTATACAAATACAATTAATAATGACTGAAATCAAAGACTTTTGCGTTGAATTATGGATATCCATAATTCGAAATATGGATATCATTAATTCAATCCGATTTATAGATATCCATAATTCGAACTATGGATATCATTAAATCGAATTATGGATAACCATAATCAGCGGATTAATTTATATCCATATTTTGATTTATTGATATTCATAATTGGAATTATGGATATCCATAATTATGGATATCCATAAATCGATCTGAATTAATGATATCCATAAATCGAATTATGTATACCTATAAATATGGATTAAATAGTAAATCGGCACCCCATAGGATTCAGCTCTGCGTGGAAGCATCATGCAGCCCACCTGTTTCTCCAAGGCCCGATGAGCGGGGAAGACCACAGAGACTAGTTGTGGTGTAAAATCCAAGCTGCGAACACTCAGGTGCTGATCAGACTGCACGGCCTGCGCAGTCTTATCAGCACCTTAGTTGGTCGCAAAGGGCAGAAACAGATTTACTGCGGACATTTCTCACTTAAGGGGAATGGGTACATCTTCAGGGGAGGCAAGTCCTGCAAAAGTATTTTTGTCTCCCATGTCAATAGGGGTCAACTCTTAAAGGAAAGAATTTGCTCCAAAGGAGCCTTTTTTCAGTGGGACAGGGCTTATAGAAAAGCGAACAGGAAGTCCCGAAAGTTATCTCCCTTTGAAAAATGGCGGAAA
This sequence comes from Lucinisca nassula, assembly GCA_963580285.1. Taxonomy (NCBI): domain Eukaryota; kingdom Metazoa; phylum Mollusca; class Bivalvia; order Lucinida; family Lucinidae; genus Lucinisca; species Lucinisca nassula. The sequence goes on from CAUZLF010000124.1 coordinate 14,649, forward strand.
AATATGCCAGGTGTTCCCATTCCCCTTAATATCCGTATTTGACGGATATACATGCTTCATGGCGCTATTCATTCTATATCAAAATTTTTATTTTATTCTGTATTTATTATGTACGTAATTTTCTAATTTCAATCAAATATCCATAGTCTGTACCCCAACAGCCCTTTTTAAGAACAAACAAACGTGTAGTTGAGGTGGTGCAAAGAAGTAATAGCTTCCTAAAATGGATGGCTTTCCCATTCGTGTCTGACCTACGCATTGACGGCGATCAACTAAGGTCGTATGAAGTCGGGACATCTGTTTAATGACTACTCCGAAAGTCTGGAGAAACCCGGAATCGAACCTACATTCCCTGTGTCGTGAGGCTAGTAGTTCATCCTTTACATCCGAAGAATTATATGATTTTATACGATTATTTCATGAGAATTTTGCATGTGCGTGAGGGGCGGACCGGATATCCACGACAGATTTGAGTTCTCGCATGCCGCTATTATGTCCTACAATCGCTTTGATCCGCCCGCCATATAACTTGATGACGTCATTTTCATGTTTAGTGACATCAACCTTGACCACAAGGTATGCCACGCATGACAGTCGGACGGGGGAGACGGAAGTGTGTGTGTGTGTGTGTGTGTGTGTGAGGGGGGGGGGGGTGGGGTTCATCTATCATATGGAGACGTGACTTCGGTTTAAAAACTCATCCGAAAGTCTGAATAAGCCCAGAATCGATCCCACGAACTCCGGTTTGCGAAGCGCTGAGTGAGGTTTTTAAAACGTCCCCGTCAACACTGTAAAGGTCATTTTGGAGACGTTTCCTCCAATTTTGTGGGACTTTTACCCGACATTGTGATGAAATGACATCTCAAGCCCTGTCGCCCAATAAAACCAATAGGGTTTATAAGCATGGACGGTCCGACACTCACACCGCTTTGCCTTGGCAGGCTTAGATCCTCTAAGCGGTTTACCAGAACTCGTGTGTGGGTCGGATTCAGCTCTCCGTGGAAGCATCATGCAGCCCATATATTTCTTCAAGCCCCGATGGGCGGGGGCGGGACTTGAAGAAATAAATTGGGGTACATGGTCTTTTCGCGCATAGCTAAATCTAAATGAACTTAAGTACTTGTAAACCGCTTAGAATGTCTAAGCTTGCCCACAAAAAATGATGCGAGTGGGACCGATCCTTAAACCCCAGCGGTATCCTTGGGCGGTAGGGCTTAAGCTAAACGCAAACAAAGCAGCATGACTTACTTCCCTTGCATAATTAAAAAATCGATGCTGCCTACGGTAGGAAATTGTATTACCAACCATTTCACAAGCAGTAGAAAAATACCTGTTATTGCCAGTATTATGGGGACATAGCTTCATGCGAAAAGTACTGTTGTTTTTTCTTATTTCTGCATAATATGTGAATAGACCCTCTTGCGGGGGATGTTTGGAAGAGTAGCTGTTGCTAGATGTGTCCCCGTTTGAAAATTAAAGTCTGTCATTGTTATCATTATTATTTGTTCATTGAATCAGTCGAATGTGCGTCTGGTTTGTGACCAAGAGGCCGTGAGTTTGATCAGCGCCGGGTCGGGCAACATTCTTTCATCAGGGGCGTAGCTAAAAGAAAACCATTTGTACGCAAACCAAAGCAAATACTAAAACAAATAATTCCGTTTACCAAATGGGGACCACTCTTACAGGAAAGAATTTGCTCCCTTTAGGGAGCAAATTCTTTCCTGTAAGTGCGGTCCCCATGGCAAAGGAGGCTACTATGCTAGCCAATAAATAGTGTTACGTATATCCTAGACACATACAGTTCTTCTTTTTCTTCGTTCTTCGTTCTTCTTCTTCTACCACGTCTATTTTACGTTGTATTGAGTAATGTACTCAAATGCGTATCTGCGTACAGGTAGCTACGACCCCATACCCTGCTCATGCAGCCTTGCTCATTCTCTTCCTTGTTTCTGGCGAAATACTAGTTAATGTCTGTCGTGTTGTATGGTAAACCGTTAAGGCTCAACATCAACGTCGATACAGCGTCGTGACATGGCATCGACGCTGATGCGACATTGGTTAAACGGCATGTGTCCAGTGAGTCACTTTCTTGCACAAAACAATTATTTATTTTTCTTTTTCTTTTAGGAAAAGGGATTAGAATATGACGTACACATTGAAAATCATTTTACTATATCATTGTATGATCGATATTGTCCCACTTACCTGTTTTAAACCTTGAGACGCCGAGAAAAACTACATCTGAAAATGTCGTCTGCTAATGTCGTCTGTTGAATTTTTGCAAACTTTTTAAGAATATTTTTTTACATGCAGGCAAACAGTGTGGACCCAGATGAGAGCAGTCTGATCTGGGTCCACACTTTTTGCAAAACAGAGAATAAATACTTTTAAGGTAACCGGCAGACGACAATTGTCGCGATTGGCATTTTATGATAAAGTATCCTATGACACGATATGTAAACAAAAAACACTGTATACCAAAATCAGTAGAATGACGTATTGTGTTTGCACTGGAGTATTTCCAAAGAGTCGATTTCATGTACACAAAATTTATTACCATATGAAATCAATGAAAAATCAGAAAAAGAAATACCTTTAGATAAAATGACAACAATATTATCAATTTGCCTGTTTTGGGGGATTTCGTTAATTGAAGGTAGGTGTTAAACTTTTTTTCCATTTCAGAAAAAAAAAAAACATGTGAGATTTAACAGTATTTATCAGATGACGTCGCGTCTGAGAATGTAAAAATGTCATGTAATAAATAAATATGCAAATTAGTTGGATACGTCTCGTATCCTTACACGCACGACGTTGCGTTTACTTATGGCTGAATACTGATACATTTCTTACAAAATCGTGAATAAAATGCATTTTAAATGTCACAAGATAAACGGGAACGGGAGGTCGCGGGTTCGATCCCGGGCCGCGACATACAAAAGTCGTTAAAAATGGTACTAGCTCGCTTGGCACTTCGATTTACGGGGTAGAGCTAGGACTGGTCGACCCAGTGTTAGGATAATGTGACTGGGTGTGGTATCATGTAATGTGTCTGGGACATGATACTTCAGTGAGGCAGCACTATAAAAGTGAGCATTGAGCTCCCTGTCGCAACCAGACACCGTCGTGATATGACTGAAAAATTGTTGAAAGCGAAACCCGAATTCACTCACTCACTCACTCACTCACAAGATAAACAGAATCTTGCACTCGTGCGCATGTATTATTAAATTTATTAAGTTCGTTTAGGAAAAGGAACAACTCGTTTTTTATCCCTTTTCCTAAACTCGTTTAATAAATTCAATAATACATGAACTCTCATGTAAGATCCCCCATTTAAATTTCGCATTATTGAATGGCATAAACTTGTCGATTTTGTTTGATTTGAGGTTTCGTAATTTCCCCGTCAACACTGTACTCATGTGCGGTCGATTTCAGCTCTTCGTGGAAGCATCATGCAGTCCATCTATTCCTTCAAGCCCCGATTGCAAAGCCTCGCATTGTACTCGTTTAGTAAATATAATAAATGATGACTACTCATGTAAGATCCTCTATTTCTTGACTCAATAGATGATCAAAGCAGAGAGCACTGAGATCATTTGTTTGTTTGTGTTTAGGTTTTACCTCTCTGTCAACACTATTTAGGTCATTTTGAAGATGTTCCTCCAGATTTTCTGGGACTTTTACTCGACATTGAGATGAAATTAAGCCCAAGCCCTACCACCCAAACAAACGAGCGGTCCGACTAGCAACACTTTTTTCTGGGCAGGCTAACTCGTACTCAATTTCGGTCGGTTTCGGCTCTGCGCGAAAGCACCATGCAGCCCAAACTTTTTCTCCAACCCCGATGGACGGGGGCGCTCTGACAGCGTTGGTAGTTCGATTGTGTTTAGGCTGGTAATTTGACTGGAAGAACGGGGGCTAAGACTGTTTCGTTTAACCCAAAAAACTCCCGTTCTGTAAGCAAAATCCGCGTTCTGTGGCGTATGATCTGAGTCTACATTTGTTTGCCAACAACCCCAACACATGATTCCAGTCTAGACTTCTTACGCAACACTCTGACCTCATAGTGGTAAGAATAACGCGGCTATTTTCTGTTAACCCTTGTCCTGCTGAATATTTTAATCTGCCACACCCACTACCGATTATCAACCAATTAGATTACTTGATGCAAATTATTGCAACAAATTCACAATATGAATGACAAACAACGTAGATCCTGATCAGATGGCTTCTTAAGAAGCCATCTGATCTTGATCGACAATGTTTGAAAAGTAAGGCATATCCGGGCTCAGCAGGACAAGGGCCAATAGCTGTCACAATCAGCGATAGTCACGTGAACATCAACAACGAAAGGACACTGTGCTTAGTAACTCCGGGTTGATTGACACATTTAGATTTCGAAACCTCAATGAGCCGGATCTATCAATTACACACAGTCTATGCTGTAGTTTGAGGAAGAAATTGATTACTCGAAAAGCACTGAGAGTACTGGTGGGTCGATTGTCTCTGTGTAGGTCCATCACGTGAACATTTCCGTGAAATGAACACCCCTAAACCCCAGTGTGTGAGGTTACGGGGGTCTATATTATTTTTCTGAATACTGCTCCAAAACATAGGTTGTGGGTACTCGTTTGAACTGCCTCAACGAGGCGGTTCTAACGAGCACCCATAACCTATATCTGGAGTGAAAATAAGAACAAATTCACAAATTTTCAACAGAAAAATGTCCGTTGCTGAGAAATGAAAACATGCACCATGCCTTACGGGTGTGTTATCATAATGCGAAGAAATAGTCCTGGACTATGATTTAAACTGATTCATTCAATCCTAAAATTCCGATTTTTAAGCAAATAGTGTTGCTCTTGATCAGAAGCCTCGTGCTGTGACGTCTGGTTTAGGTTTACAGTTTGCCAAGCCCATCATATGATTCAGAGATAACCCTCTTACGCAACACCCTGACTTTACTGCGACTATTTTCTATAAAGAAGTTATTCATAGTCATTTGGACTTTAGCACTGAAAATCTATTCTGCTAAGTAACTTTGGGTCGACTGACAAGCAATCGACCCAAAAATAGCCTTGTTATTTGTTCCACTATGAGGTCAAAGTGTTGCGTACATGTAAGAGAGTTCTCTGTAAAATCTGGACTGGAATCATGTGTTTGGTTTGGCAAACAGTGTAGATATAGATCAGACGATAAGAGATAATTCGATTTATGGATTCGAATTTTGGATATCCCTTATTCGGCTGATTTATGGATATCCGTAATTCGAATTATCGAATTCTGGATATCTATAAATATGGATTAGATAGTAAAACGGCACCCCATACAGGTCGGGCTAGCAGTCTCTTCGCAATGTCGTTTCATCTCAGTTTCGAGTAAAAGTCCCACAAAATCGGAAGCAACGTCTCCAAAATGACCTCAACAGTTTTGACGAGGACTAAAAACCTCAACACAAACAAATAAAACCTTGCGAAATCCGTCCAAATGAAGGTGGTCTAGTAAGTATGTACGAAGTATGTTTTGGAGCAGCAATAAACATTTGGGGTAAACCACTGCAAAACCCACTTTTCCCCTTTCAACCGGGTGGCTTACTTACATGGACTTGTCATGGGGCGGAAACTATTGAAAAATACTTCATTGAGCAGGAGCGGAATTGGTGTTACTATTTACCACAACCGTTTCACAAGTAGTGCTGATCCAGGTGAGAAGGTGGCAAAAATGTTGTTGTTTTTTGTTGTTGTTTTTTAGCTCACCGGAGCCGAAGGCTTCGGGGGAGCATATAGGATAGGCAGTTGTCCGTCGTCTGCGTCTGCGTCCGTCAACACTTTCAAACGACATCTCCTCTGAAGCCACCTGGCCAATCGGGCCCAAATTTTATCTGTAGCATCCTTGGGCAGCGGGATTGAAAGTTTGTGTTTTTTATGAAAATCGGCTCATTAGTTTGGTTGCTATGGCAACTTAGAGTTTCCATAGACTTATAATTGGGAAAATTGAAAAATGGCATTTACTGCCAAGCCTCTGCAGATATTTTGACAAAACTTTCAGAGAAATGTTCCTTAGGCAATCTACTATCTGCCATATGCTTTTAGGCCTATGATTATTTTTATTGGTTGCCATGGAAACCAAAATGCAAAAAAAAAGGTAGAAAATAAATACTTAAAAAATCATCTCCACAGAAACTATATGCTCTAGGAGGCTGAGACTTTATGTAAATATTCACCATATTTGCCTTTACAGGTTTTCTGTTTTTTTATGAAATTTGGCCTTTTAGTTTTGTTTCTATGGCAACTTAGAGTTTCCATTGACTTACAATGGGGAAAACTGAAAAATGGCATTTACTGCCAAGTAATTGTAGAAATTTTGTCAAAACTTACATAGAAATGTTCCTTGAGTAAACTTCTCTTAGCCCTATGCTTTTTGTCAACGTGGGGGTCCCTTACGTTGTGCCGGGGCCATGCCCCACCCCCTTTACTTCATAAAATGCCTTATATCTCAGAAACCTTACAGATCCCCACCCCTAAATCATATATATTCTTGTTCCTTATGATAAGATGCATTAAGTGATACCAACCTGGAGGTCCCCCGGGATATGCCGGGGACATGCCCGACCCCTCAACTTCATAAAAGGTCATTTATCTCAGAAACCATTCAGATCCTCACCCATGAACCATATATATTCTTGTTCCTTATGATAAGACACATTAAGTGACACAAACCTGTGGGTCCCCTGGGATGTGCCGGGGACATGCCCCACCCTCTCCACTTCATTAAATGCAATTTATCTCAGAAACCATTGAGATCCCCACCCATAAACCATATATATTCTCATTCCTTATGATAAGTTGCATTAAGTGACACCAACTTGGGGGTCCCCTGGGATGTGCCGGGACCATGCCCAACCCCCTCCACTTCATAAAAGGCCAAATATTCTAGAAACCTTACAGATCCCCACCCCTAAACCATATATATTCTTGTTCCTTATGATAAGACAGTTTCAGTGACACCAACCTAGGGGTCACCCAGGGCACACCCGGGCCATGCCCCACCCCTTGACTTCACAAAAGTCCATATATCTGAGAAACTGTTCAGAGCCCCAACCCTAATCCATATATATTCTTGTTCCTTGTGATAAGACGCAATCAGTGACAACAGCATGGGGGTCCCCTCGGGGTGCCACCGGCCATGCCCCACCCATTTACTTCATTAAAATCCATATATCTCAGAAACTGTTCAGATCCCCACCCCTTAACCATATATATTCTTGTTCCTTATGATAAGACAGTTTCAGTGACACCAACCTAGGGGTCACCCAGGGCACACCCGGGCCATGCTCCACCCCTTGACTTCACAAAAGTCCATATATCTGAGAAACTGTTCAGAGCCCCAACCCTAATCCATATATATTCTTGTTCCTTGTGATAAGACGCAATCAGTGACAACAGCATGGGGGTCCCCTCGGGGTGCCACCGGCCATGCCCCACCCCTTTACTTCATTAAAATCCATATATCTCAGAAACTGTTCAGATCCCCACCCCTTAACCATATATATTCTTGTTCCTTATGATAAGACACCACTTCATAATTGGCCATATACCTCAGAAACCATTCAATTCCCCATCCTATAATCACATATATTCTTGTTCATTGTTAATAGACACATTCAGTCATCCCCGTCTTGTGGGGTCCGCATTTCTCGTCCTGCCACTTCATAAAAGGGCCTCATATCTCAGAAACCATTCAGATCCCCACCGTTTAACCATATATACTCTTGGTCCTTATGATAAGACATATTCAGTCAAAACAATCTTGGGCTTTTCTTGGATCTGCCATGCCCGAATCCCTCCATTGCTTAAAAGGCCTTGCATCTCAGGAACCATACATATCCCCACTGCTAAACCATATATGTCTCTGTTTCTTTTGATAAGACGTATTTATTGACACTAACCAGGGCTCCATTGGGTCCATGCCCCACCTTCTTTACTTTATAAAACACCTAAGATTTCAGATACAGTCCACATGGGTGCTCATTTGGGTATGGAGTTCGTTTGGGAGACTTTATAATTGGTATATTAAAATCATATCATGTTTTAATACATGTCTGCCATTGGGCAGTGTCCACCTGAGCTCTAGTTTATGAAATTTAGCTCTTTGGTTTGTTTGCTATGCCAAGTTAAGAGTTTCCATTGACTTATAATGGGGAAAATTGAAAAATGACATTAATGTCATTCAAGATATTTTGCCACACTTTCATAGAAATGTTCCTTTAATAATGTTCCTTTTGGCCTATTTCTTGCCACAGATGGGAAATTGTCATTTGTCATCTGTTGTCAGGCAACAACACATTCAAGCGACATCAGAATCTGAAGCCACTAGGCTGATTGGATCCAAATTTTATCTGTAGCATCCTTGGGCACAGGGCTTCCATGGTTAATTAAAATACATTGCTGCCAGTGGGCAGTGGCCCCCTGAGCTCTGGTGAGCATTGTGGCCCATGGGCCTCTTGTTTGTGGGTGTTTTGTTGTTGTTTCCTTTTATTACCAACACACCTATTGACAACAATGAACGCGTCCAAAATTAATGACGGAAGAGCCCATCTGAGAAAAGCAGGAGTGTAAGTTTGCTTAGCTAGTTAATGACTAATTTTTCTTTTAAAAACATATTTGGTTTCGGTTGTTTTTCGTTTGGTCAAAAATCAGTAAATTTCACTGTATATTGCATTGTATTATGCTATTTTCAGGTCGAATTCGACCAGGGATAATAAAGGTTATTGCACATCACTAAGCATGCGAGGCATAGTCGGACAGATGGAAAAGCACCCGCAGTCTATACTAAGAATATAAACTAGAACCATATCAGTCGTGATCAGGGCCCCGTAATGGCATGTTTGAGGCGGGGTTAACCATATGTGTGTATGTGTGTGTGGTGGTCGGGAGTCATATCGGTAGATAAGTTTAGACATACAATGGGGTTGCCATGTCAGTAGCTGACTGTTTCTTGCTAGTTATTTTAAACATTGATTGCATGGTTTTAAAACTATGGCTGATGTAAAAGTATAGAGGGGCATAAGTCAAAATTTATTAAAGCTAGAGTTGTTTTCTCTTGCTGCACGTGTATATTTTTACTGTCAATAATTACAGCAAGTTTGATTGAAATATCTTTAAAGGATTTGATGAGGAAAAAGGATGAAAATCCTGAAATTTTGAACTTTTCAAAGGGGCATAACTCTAATTGTAGCTAGAGTTACATCACTTGTTTTTTGCTGTGACAACGAGTTGATGCATCTGACGGTTTGTAAGTTATTAAAAAAAATGGAACAGACAGACGGACGGATAAAGGGGCATAAGTCAAAATTTATTAAACATTGGGTTGTTTCCCTTTGTTACACTGTATTGTCACTGTCAATAACTACACCAAGTTTCATTGGAATATCTTTAACGGTTATTAAATTAGGATGAAAACAACGATAGAAAAAGGTCATAACTCTCACTATATTGTAGCTAGAGCTATAAAACTTGCCATGAAATTGTGTATTGTTGTTATGGCTTTATATTTTGTGTTGGTGCCTTTGGCGGTTTGTAAGTTATTAAGAAAAATGAAAAATGTGGACGGACAGGCGGACGAGCGGAGAGACGGTCAGGGTTATTACTATAGGGCACCCGCATTCTTTTGCAGAGCTCCAATTAGAAACATATCACAAACTCATGTACTCATCACAACATTTTTTTTTTTTTTTTTTTTTTTGGGGGGGGGGGGGGGGGGGGGGTGGGGTTGGTTTTACATATCTTTTTATTTTATATTTTTTTTGGTTTTATATTTTTAATATACCTCATATCTCAGAAACCATTCAGATCCCCCGCGTTTAACCATATATACTCTTGGTCCTTATGATAAGACATATTCAGTCACAACAATCTTGGGCTTTTCTTGGATCTTGGATTTTTTTTTTTAGGTTTTGGTTTTACATATCTTTTTATTTTATTTTTTTATTTTTGGTTTTATATTTTTAATATACCTCATATCTCAGAAACCATTCAGATCCCCACCGTTTAATCATATATACTCTTGGTCCTTATGATAAGACATATTCAGTCACAACAATCTTGGGCTTTTCTTGGATCTGCCATGCCCGAATCCCTCCATTGCTTAAAAGGCCTTGCATCTCAGGAACCATACATATCCCCACTGCTAACCATATATGCCTCTGTTTCTTTTGATAAGACGCATTTATTAAAGTAATTTGGCATAAGGCAATTTTGCAGGTTATGTATTGTCAATATCAACCTCTATGCCGAACATGATCAAAGCCGGGTTTAGATGTTATACTCCGTATTCATTCTTTATATTATTTCAAGATTATTTCACTCATATCGAGCCGATCGTTAATCAGAGGTGGGCGAAAACCGGAGTACCCGGAGAAAAAACCACCTGACATTCCGTTGCAGACCTTGGCGTCTCACATGTGACCTGAGCGAGGCTCGAACCCACAGCGGTGAGAGACCTAATGATTAAGAGTCAGCGCTCTTATCCACTAGGCCACGGAGGCCCGTTCATCATAACAAAATTGCATTAATTAAAGGATGTGTATGTTTTATATTTTATCAGGTTGATTTTACCAAATAAATCACAGTGGAATTCGACAGTCCTCGACCTTTAACGGATCTCAAATATAAAATTTGTTTATTTAGCACATACGTATATCGCTGTTACTACAACAATATGTAAACTGCATTAAGGGGAAAGTACACTAAATCCGGGAAGGCAACTCTCTTTCAATCAAAGCACTGAGAGTGCTGATGGAGCGTAGCTTTGATAATATGATTTAGCGTCTGGTTGGAATTTTAATTCAGGCTCATATTGATCCAATGAACATAGCTGTCTGAAGCTATTCTGGGCCAGAAGTCGTGTTAAAGCAACAAGACCTATATTGAAATTAACTCACTCTAAGGTGTAGACCCCACAACCACCATCACGAAAACACGCCTGTACAAATACATTGTCAATTTTTCGGCAAAAAAATTGGAAATTTTAAGGTACAAAATTTTGATACTTTCTTATCTCTGCTCAAAACATTGATTGTGGGGACTTGATTGAACCGCCTTGACGAGGCAGTTTTATCAAGTACCCACAATCAATGTTTTTGAGCAATACAGCAACCATGCAGTTCTACAGTTTACTTGAAGATTTCTTCTGCAATAACTGCGGATGCGCAATTGTTTGGCGGCTTTAAAGTTATTTTATGTAATCAGTTTTTGAAAAATTACCTTGGGGAGGTTATTTATCTTGCATTAGACATTCTCATTGGTTACGTCTTGATGATGTTTATCTTCATGTGAAAAAATATCATAATTTTCCCAGGAGTTTATAAGTTATACATCCGTAATCAGTCTTTAAAAATTGCCGCGGTGAGGCTGTTTATAAAGCTATCTGTCATTAGACAATATCATCAGCTTGATCTTGTCAATTTACATCTGCATGCAAAACATTATAAAAATATACCCGTCGGTTTGAAAGTTATACGACCGTTACAGTGGGTGAATTATTTACCTTGCCGAGGCTAAAATAAAGAAATTAGGAATCGCGTTGGTTAGATCTGTACAGAATCTATCTGTATTCTAACAGTTGTCAAAATATTCAAAGTAGATTAGAAGTTACTGTTCGAAATAATTTTTCAGTTTGCCTAGGCGAGGCCGTTTGTACAGTAATTTGGCATAAGGCAATTTTGCAGGTTATGTATTGTCAATATCAACCTCTATGCCGAACATGATCAAAGCCGGGTTTAGATGTTATACTCCGTATTCATTCTTTATATTATTTTTCCTCGGCGAGGCCATTCATAAAGTAATCTTGCATAAAACAGCCTCATGGGTTAGGTATTGTCAATATCAATCCGAATGCCAAAAATAATCGGAATATTCAGAGAGGTTTGAACATTATACTCTGTTAACATTTCTCTAAATATATATTGGATCGGTGAGGCCATTTATGAAGTGATCTTGCATACGACAGTTTCTTGGGTTAGTTATTGTCAATATCAATCCATAGGAATATTTGAAGAGGTTTAGACATTATACTCCGTTATCATTATATAAAAATAAATTGCCACGACGAGACCATTTTTTGAAGTGATTTGGCATTAAGGCAATTTCTTTGGTTAGATATTGTCATACAACACAGTGCACAGTCTTTTACCGGAAACCAACAACTGCCCTTCTTGAATCAGCGAAAGGGATAGAATCACCGTGGAACAGATTTCACGATCAATTTCCTGGAAAGAATGTTGCCGAGCCCGACAGGTATCGAACTTGCGTCTGAGCTGATAACTTGCTTTATTTATGGCCACATGCCTAGGACGCAGACAGGTCGCTTCCCCCCCCCCCCGCACCCCCACACACAAACATTAACCCATACTCTGAGTATATGTCTAGCAGCCTTTTAAGGGACAAACATAGCTGACCCATATCAGACGCTACAACAAGTGGCGTCTCATCTGTGTCTAAACTGCAAAATTTACTGCTTACAATATAAGCCTTGACGTGCACCTGTCCAAACTCATTCCAACTGTCTTATTTTGGTAATACATTATCGACCCAGACTGCGTACTTTTAACCCATTTTAAACGAATGGAATCCTTAACACCTTATATCAGTATGGAATGAGTTCATTTTAAAACCAGGGCTGTCAGGTTGTGGCTTCCACGAAATATTTGGCAAAAATGGCTGAACCTTTTTTGTAAGTATGCAGTGAAGGTCATAATGAGTCTCCGCGTTCTGTGGTATCTGATCTTGGTTTGTCCTGTTTGCAAGTTGCCAGGTTTGGGATTTTATGGTACACATGGGCTGTAAACTGGGTTATATGAACTGAACTATAAAAAGATTAGACTGCTACACAGTTCATCTATTAAAAAAAAATATTCATCTATTCCGTTTGAAATAGGTGGTCTGTGAAACAATTTATAAGAAGATACCGCACGGCGTAATAATCTACTATGTTAACACGGGGTTATATGTTCTCACTGGTGATTGGGTCATATGCAGTAACACCGAAAGTAGTGCCGAAATCACTTCTAATTCCACTGGAGCTACGCTGCAACAGCTACGCTCCAAAAATGGTTTAGTGCCTCTTACAAAAAGCATGCGTTTCATGATGCTAGTGGTTGCTGCAAGTCTTTGCTCTAGCATCCAGGTTTGATCCTTGCAAGATTATAAGAAATTTATATGGGTGTGAGGGGTGGATGGAAAAATCCGTCCCGAGGGTCACTGTCCGGCATCACGAGGCTTGCCGAGTGATGCCGGACAGTGATCCCTCGGGACGGATTTTTCTACTGTTATAAATATCCAAAATGGAATTATACTGCAAGTATCATAAGATTTTGTGGACATGTATGTATATCTTCGGGTAGAAAATGTATCAGTCATGTTAGAGTAAGACTAAAACCAAAAACAATGAAATAAAATACCAACTGAATAAAAAACAATCAAAAGTTAAGAATCCATTGTATTGTGGTGAATGAACTAATTTTGCCCATTTTCTTATCAGCTGTGCAGAAAATTTAAGCTGGCAGACATGCAATTTTTCAGCGGCTTGGCTGTATTGACTGGGTCGTTAAATGTACTGAGCGTAGATGCCCGAAGACAAGTTTTCTCTGGACTCGGCTATATAACATAACGGAAAGTATCCCTTAATAATTCTAAGTTCTCTTGGAAAGACTATGGAACGCTGTGTCAAAAATATGTGTACAATTATGCCATCTAAAACCAGTCACTTACACCATTTCAGTCAGTCTTAGTCTAAGGCGACTACCAACTACTTCATAATTACCATACCTTTTGAGAAGCTGTAGACAGCGGAAAAGAAGTAAGACCGGTATCCTGTGATATCCGTAAGGCCTTCGACAAAGTCTTGCACGGGGGATTACTTCATAAACACTCGGGAATAGGGTGTTCTGACAAGATAATTCGATGGTTTTATAGCTACCTTTCTGATCGTAAACAAATTGATTGTCCTGAATGGACAAGCTTCTGATTGGACTTGTGTTCAAGCAGGTGTACCACAAGGCTCAATTCTTGGCCCACTTTTATTTCTTGTTTATATAAATGACATTGTCAAGGATATAGTCTGCTCAGTGTCGACGACACAAGTCTTTACGGCATTGTAGACACTCCCCATTCAGCTGCACATTCCCTAAAGACTGACTTAGATACATCTGTAACTGGGCTGAAAACTGGCTAGTCTCCTTTAATGCCAATAAAACCTTCTCAATGGTCATCTCACGGAAATTACTACCGTAACAGCATCCACCTTTACTCATGAACAATACGGCGTGCTAACTGATACAGACACTCACTAACTTCCTCCACTTCATGTTCCAGGTCAAACCATGTATATGATATATAGGCCTGGACTCAGATGAACATCATAAGAGCTCTGCCGTAAAGCTAGATATGTGGCATTCATTCTTCCACTCTTACAATACTGTGATTTAGTTTGGGATAACTGCTCAGCAGAAACTAAGAAACAACTTGATGCAGTACATATCGAAGTGGCGTGGTTATTACTGGAGCCTGCAGTATAGAAAAGACCCTTGCAAACTTAGGATGGGAACCACTTCAGAATCGCAGAAATAAACATAAAAGTTGTATTTTTTTTTTATAAAAAAGTAAATGGCCTTTCCCCAAACTATCTCTCTGATCCTGTGCCCCCACTAACTCAGGAAACCAATAGATACGACCTCAGAAACGCAAATAATATTCGAAATTACCATTTGTTCTACAAGCTACCATCAACTATTCGTGCATGGAACAATCTGTCTGAAGAGTCTAAGCAAGCAACATCTGTTTCTGCATGCATTAAAGTTCCGTCTAAATACGGACCGCAAGAAACCACCAAAATATAACAACGCTGGAGTACCCACAATCTATGATTGGACAAAAATGTGTAAAATGTCAGAAATTTTAATCTGAATTTTTTTATTTATTTTTTTTTTTGGTGGTAACATATTCAATATAAGAATAGGCGTGTTTTGGTTATGTTACCTGACATTGAGGTGAAATGACATCTGACGCCCTGTCGCCCAGCGAAACCAATAGGGTTTATAAGCATGGGCGGTCCGACTCGCATCGCTTTGCCTGGGCAGGCTTAGCTCATTTAAGCGGTTTCCCAGGACTCGTGTATGGTCGGATTCTTTGGGGTGCCGTTTTACTATTTATTCCCTATTTATAGATATCATTAATTATTTATGGATAGCCATAATTCGAAATATGGATATCCATAAATCATTTATGGATATCCGTATCTCGAATTATGGATATCCACATTTCGAATTATGGATATCCATAATTCTAATTATGGATACCCATAAATCAATCTGAATTAACGATATCATAAATCGAATTATGCATATCCATTATTCGATTTACGGGTATCCATAAATCAATCTGAATTAACGATATCATAAATCGAATTATGGATATCCATTATTCGATTTATGGATATCTGTAATTCGAATTATGGATATCCATTATTCGGCTGATGTATGGATATCATTAATTCGAATTATGGATATCCATAAATCCAATTATGGATATCCATAATTTGATTTATGGATATCATTAATTCAGTTCCATAATTCGAATTATGGATATCGTTAATTAGAATTATATATATTCATAATTCGATATCATTAATTCGAGTTATGTATATCAATGTTTCGTCTTTGTATACAAATACAATTAATAATGACTGAAATCAAAGACTTTTGCGTTGAATTATGGATATCCATAATTCGAAATATGGATATCATTAATTCAATCCGATTTATAGATATCAATAATTCGAACTATGGATATCATTAAATCGAATTATGGATAACCATAATCAGCGGATTAATTGATATCCATATTTTGATTTATTGATATTCATAATTGGAATTATGGATATCCATAATTATGGATATCCATAAATCGATCTGAATTAATGATATCCATAAATCGAATTATGGATATCCATAATTCTATATAAAGATATCTATAATTCGAATTATGGATATCTAATAATCGGCTGATTTATGGATATCCATAATTAGAATTATGGATTCCCATAAATCGAATTATGTATACCTATAAATATGGATTAAATAGTAAATCGGCACCCCATAGGATTCAGCTCTGCGTGGAAGCATCATGCAGCCCACCTGTTTCTCCAAGGCCCGATGAGCGGGGAAGACCACAGAGACTAGTTGTGGTGTAAAATCCAAGCTGCGAACACTCAGGTGCTGATCAGACTGCGCGGCCTGCGCAGTCTTATCAGCACCTTAGTTGGTCGCAAAGGGCAGAAACAGATTTACTGCGGACATTTCTCACTTAAGGGGAATGGGTACATCTTCAGGGGAGGCAAGTCCTGCAAAAGTATTTTTGTCTCCCATGTCAATAGGGGTCAACTCTTAAAGGAAAGAATTTGCTCCAAAGGAGCCTTTTTTCAGTGGGACAGGGCTTATAGAAAAGCGAACAGGAAGTCCCGAAAGTTATCTCCCTTTGAAAAATGGCGGAAAAATATGCCAGGTGTTCCCATTCCCCTTAATATCCGTATTTGACGGATATACATGCTTCATGGCGCTATTCATTCTATATCAAAATTTTTATTTTATTCTGTATTTATTATGTACGTAATTTTCTAATTTCAATCAAATATCCATAGTCTGTACCCCAACAGCCCTTTTTAAGAACAAACAAACGTGTAGTTGAGGTGGTGCAAAGAAGTAATAGCTTCCTAAAATGGATGGCTTTCCCATTCGTGTCTGACCTACGCATTGACGGCGATCAACTAAGGTCGTATGAAGTCGGGACATCTGTTTAATGGAGTAGGGTATATTTGCAACACACAACATGATGTCGCTCGTGGGAACAGTCGTTCGCCGGAACAAAGTGTCCGTGGTGGGGACACTGGAAATTAGATACAGAAAACCGTAAAATTTGGGTTATCTTTGCATATTAATTTAAATGTATCGTGTTCTATTCTCTTCATTTGGGTCAAGCGAATAACAGTCGTCGTTTATTAAAAGTTATTTATTTTTTTGACTGTTATGAAATTTGATAACGCCTCGCATTTTTGTTGAATAGTTGGCGTGTCATACTAAGTTATTTATAAGACTTTCAAGGGGCGTAACAAATCAAAACAAACAAAAAAATCAACACTCTGCATATTTTGCAATAGTTTGATTAATCACTTTAATTTTGATTAAAGGATTTCAATTAAAAAATACATAAAATATGCCTAACATAAAGTTTTATGAATCTATTCCAGTTTGTATTGGTGACAAAATATTTGCTGGTAATGAACCTTTTCATAGTTGAAATTATTTTGATACTAATAGTAAGTTGCGGTCCTCCGCGAACGGCGGGGTAGCCCCTATGTGCTTTTAGCGCCCGGTTACCTTACAAAATCTATCAAGTCAAGTCCGCGAACGGCTTAGGACAAACGCTGTTCCTTGGGTGAGATTTGTGCCTTCCTCCGATTAAGACTTCGGTATTTTCCCTTTGGTCAGCTGACACCTGTCGAATTGGCAAGTGCCAGCACATTGGAGGCCCTGGGAAGAGCAGTTCATAAACTAATCCCATTTAGCGAGATGGGGTGCTTCTAGCGCCCGGTTACCTTACAAAATCTATCAAGTCAAGTCAAGTCCGCGAACGGCCCCGCTAGGAGGGAACTAAAACTGACAGCACTAGGATACCAAGGGGAGATAAACGCGATTTCTTTGCTCAATCTAATGTCACAGGAAATGAGGGACGCGGTTTTCAATTTCTTTGAGAAAACAAACTACCTGGGCAAAATATAGGGGAAAGCTAAGGGCGCAGACTAAATTTATTGCACTGTTACGAGAGACACACCCCGTACGAGGTTACACACAAGCATGCCTGAAACCAAAACCGTTACAGACCCGATTTCAGAAACAATAAATGATTTAACCGCACCTTAGACGCTACCAACCAAAAAGGAGCGTAGTGATCAAAGGGCGGCCGTCTCACGGCAAAAAGGGTAGGCACTGTGGTTTGCGGCCTCGGCTTTGCACTTAGGAGTGCCTAACGGTGACAGCGATCCCTGGATCACTGTGAGAAGACCATAACAGAACGGGGCATGGACCCACCACAAGGACAATCCATAGCCCCGACCCACACTCCAAAGGGGTGTGGCAAGCGAGAGGTTAAGACGAGGTGTAGCGTTGTGGTTGCGGCCCACTGGCTTTGCACTTATGAGCGCTGCACCAAAATCCTAGCTGATCGGGAGCCACACTGCCCGAAATAGGATCACACGAGAACACGCCGGAACTGGGCATGGATCCATCACAAGGAAAATCCATCGCCCGGCCTCTCCGGAGGGGGGAAGGCAAACGGGAAATCAGGACGAGATGTAACGCTGGGGTTTGCGGTCTTAGGACTTTGGCACTGAGCAGCGTTGCGTCAAAATCCTGGCTGATCGAGAGCCACACAACCCAAAGGAGAACGACACACCAACACACTAGCAAACAAAAGGCTCTCCTTCAGGAATGCACATAGATTAGTGGGACAGAAATAAGAAACAATAGGCCTTATCACATCTCTTTGTTTTTCTTTTTTTCGCTTTCGAATAAAGGATGTACATTATAAGGTTACCCAAACGGAATGATATGGGGGCCACAAAAGGACCCTTTTATAAACACCTGACTAGCAGAAAAATCACAGGAAGGCTCTCTCTAAGCACACATGGTATTGCTTCTGTCCCTCTCTTGACAAATGAATACGGTCCCTATAATAGTGCCTGTGGAGGCGGCCATCGCTGTCCCAACTTTGCCTTCGGAAAATATGAAACGCTGTCCCACAAGTCAACATCATAGCTCGCCACGCGCATACCACCATGGCCGAAAAACCGAACCTCGCCTGGTACATCAAACAGCCCTCGGTACTGCCCTTGTCGTTTAACATAAGAATCACCAAAAAACAGCAAATCGCGCCATGACCGTAATTAAAACGAACGGTCAAGACGACCATATATTTATACAGATAAGGGAAATAAACTAACTAACTAGGGCATGACTTAGCGGGACCCTGAAGGAGGGCATCAACACACAACCACCCACGCAAAACTAAAACAACATACATCCACCCACGCAATGCTCCATTAGGTAGATAAAGCGATAGTTGTAGAATAGTTGTAGAGTAGGAATCCCGTAGAGAGGATAGTATAGGAAAAGAGAGATAAAAAATCTGGAGATAGAAGAAGAAGAAGAAGAGTTTAGTTCCTAAAAAGCGATTTCAAACATTGTTAACTGTAAATATGACACATAAAAACAAGATCGCATAGGAGTGCTCGACTGCGCACATGCGCAGGCGGACGCTTGTAAGCGACCTATGAATTTGTACTAACTGCATTGCTAACGAGATCGGCACACGATATCTCGGGCCCTCAAACGACTAGGTAGGAATACAATTCCTCCTATGGTGCCTTCCTTCAAGTAGGATTTGATAATGACATGTAAAGATGGCGACTCAGAATGACCCACTTAATTACGGTCCCACAGAATATGACATCCTACGTGGAGGAGGGCACCACATTTTCCTAACTTTAACAAAAAAATGCAGAAAAGGAGATTGACCTACTTCCACATCCTCCGCGATAGAGGTCCCCCACAAACTAAAATAAACACGAACTTGGGCCCGAGACGGCGGAGGCCGTCACACTATACTATATGTTGTATGTACAGAATAAACAAAAATCACAAAATATAATCTACAAGCACAACCTTGCAGGTACAAAAACTGTCCTACCCAGCATAAGAGAGCGGGTGGGCTTGCCCCAAAACGGACAACACCATCTTTAAAGCACAAGAAAAACAAACACGACAGGTCCGTGGCGGGGCGAGCACATCCGCCCGCATATATACTCAATAAGCTGGGGGCACAGACCAAATAATGTAAAAATGTACATACGTTACAACAATATGCAAAAATCAAACAAAAAATAAAAAATAAAAAACAAAAATACCAATATCAAAATAGATACAAAAAGCGTAGACGACATCCATAGACATGGCGCTGGCGTGAGGGTGTAGATGCGGCTGAAGCTACAAGCTAGAAGAAAGAAATGGATGGACTCTACAATTTTGTGGTGCAAATAAGCACCACAAAATGGCTAAAAAGCTTTGTCTCGAATCCCCTGATTGAATATAAGGTGCATAACACGTAACATGGAAACGTGTATAGCAATCTTTAGAAACGTCTTCCAAATCGCAATGAAACTTTCAAACAAAATTAACTGCTAAACGATCCCCTTAATGATAAGTTCAAACTCGGAGCCTACCCTGTTACACAAAACAACCCACACCCCTTTGCGGCAAACCGCAAAAACCCAAGGCACAGCACTGCTATAACTTAAACGCAGTGCAATCACGCAGCCAAACCTTTAGAATGGAGTTCCAAATTACTACAACTAAACTATGTTGCACAAAAACAAAGGCTCACATTGGAACTGTGCAACATATCCACAGCCCTTGAAATATGAAGCACGCCTAGCCCAGAAACTCCTACATTTAAAGATGCCCTTTAGCGACAGGACACATGTACTCCTGAAGCAAACGGGAAGACAAAATATAAGCCCCACCGAGACCTGGAAAGGTCACGGCACCGTTTCACAAACCTCTCAGGACGGAGCTCGGCGATTGGCTACAGGGCAAGGGGGTGCCCGTGGGCTCGGAGACACCTGAGACGTGAGACGACAAACATGGACGGACGGGACTGGAGCCGAGCGATGGTCTCCCTGTTCACCGGCAACGGGGAATAGGGGTACCACCGAACGGCTACGGTGTAGTGCCAGCATGGATTCGTTCCCTGGGACCCCACCAGCTGACGACCCGCGACACGGGGAAACAATCCGCGAATGAAGTCACCTAACTCCCAATCGGCTAGCTGATAACTGTCAAGCAGACAGGAGTCAGCATATTGGCAGCCTAGGGAAAAGAGCAGTACCTCCAACTAATCCCAGCTGGCGAACTGGGGGTAGCCCCTATGTGCCCTTGGCGCCCGGTTACCTTAAAAACATCCGTCAGTCATCTATTTATTTTGCATCAGGACAAAGAAGAAGAACAACGTTGAATTCGAAGGGATGTTTTTTATTGTATCGTGACCCCAAATGAATATCAAAGGAGTCATTAAAATGTCCATTTAAAGAAGCATTTAACCCAGCTAATTAAAAATCAATTAGTCCTTACAAAAGAAACATTCTGACTAAAAGACAAAAATTATTCTATTGTGGAAGCAGGTTACAAACCGCATACAAATCCATGCACTTTCCACTTGTCTGGAGCAAAATAATCCGTAAACAAAATTTGCCGCATGACGTTAAATTAAACTGGAAATTTCTTCTGACGTAACGTCAACTTTCAACGTCCTTTTCCACGTTTTACGCTGATACTCGTAACCGCTGATACTCGTTTTCAGCATTTCTTTTAGGGCTACTGATGAGGCCTTGATGGCTGAAACAAGCTTGTCTGGCCCAAACAACAAATGGATTCTGCTATTTTCGTTTTTGAATGCGTTCATGGTTCATGGTTCTCAAAGGGCATCCCTTTTAGCCTTATTTAATACACATGCTTTAAAGCAAACTAGACATTTGAACAATTTCCTGCAATTGTTTTTAGCGATTTGTGGATTCCATACATGGACTCCTTTAATAGATTGTTCCCAGCAAGGACAATTTATATAGGTATGTTTAATAGACTGTTCCCACCAAGGACACTTTCTGTAGGTATGTTTTATAGACTGTTCCAAGCACAGACACTTCTGTAGGTATGTTTATAGACTGTTCCCAGCCCGGACAATTATATAGGTATGTTAAATAGACTGTTCCCACCAAGGACACTTTTCGTAGTTATGGTTAGTAGACATTTTCCAGCACGGACACTTTCTACAGCTATCATTAAAAGACTGGTCCTAGCATGGACACTTTCTGTAGGTATATTTAAAAGATTGTTCCCACCACGGACACTTTCTGTAGTATGCTTCATAGTCTGTTCCCAGCAAGGACACTTTCTGTAGCTATGTTTAATAGACTGTTCCCATCAAGGACACTTTCTGTAGGTATGTTTAATATATTGTTCCCAGCACGGATACTTCTGTTGGTATGTTTAATAGACTGTTTCCAACAAGGACACTTTTATACGTATGTTTAATAAGAAGTTCCCACCAAGAACACTTTCTGTAGCTATGTTTAATAGACTGTTCCCAGCATGGACACTTTTTGTAGCTATGTTTAATAGGCTGTTTCCAGCACGGACACTTCTGTATATATGTTTAATAGACTGTTTCCAAGGTCTCTTTCTATACGTATGTTTAATAAACTGTTCCCACCAAGGACACTTTCTGTAGCTATGTTTAATAGAATGTTCCCACCAAGGACACTTTCTGTAGCCATTTTTAACAGACTGTTCCCACTAAGGACACTTTTTGTAGCTATGTTTAATAGGCTGTTTCCAGCACGGACACGTCTGTATATATGTTTAATAGACTGTTTCCAACAAGGACTCTTTCTATACGTATGTTTAATAAACTGTTCCCACCAAGGACACTTTCTGTAGCTATGTTTAATAGAATGTCCGCACCAAGGACGCTTTCTGTAGCCGTTTTTAACAGACTGTTCCCACCAAGGACACTTCATGTAGCTATGTTTAATAGACTGTTCCCAGCATGGACACTTTTTGTAGTTATGTTTAATAGAATGTTCCCACCAAGGACACTTTCTGTAGACATTTTTAACAGACTGTTCCCACCAAGGACACTTCATGTAGCTATGTTTAATAGACTGTTCCCAGCATGGACACTTCATGTAGCTATGTTTAATAGACTGTTCCCAGCATGGACACTTTTTGTAGCTATGTTTAATAGAATGTTCCCACCAAGGACACTTTCTGTAGCCGTTTTTAACAGACTGTTCCCACCAAGGACACTTCATGTAGCTATGTTTAATAGACTGTTCCCAGCATGGACATTTTTTGTAGCTATGTTTAATAGAATGTTCCCACCAAGGACACTTTCTGTAGCCATTTTTAACAGACTGTTCCCACCAAGGACACTTCATGTAGCTATGTTTAATAGACTGTTCCCAGCATGGACACTTTTTGTAGCTATGTTTAATAGGCTGTTTCCAGCACGGACACTTCTGTATATATGTTTAATAGACTGTTTCCAACAAGGACTCTTTCTATACGTATGTTTAATAAACTGTTCCCAACAAGGACACTTTCTGTAGCTATGTTTAATAGAATGTCCCCATCAAGGACACTTTCTGTAGCCGTTTTTAACAGACTGTTCCCACCAAGGACACTTCATGTAGCTATGTTTAATAGACTGTTACCAGCATGGACACTTTTTGTAGTTATGTTTAATAGAATGTTCCCACCAAAGACACTTTCTGTAGACATTTTGAACAGACTGTTCCCACCAAGGACACTTCATGTAGCTATGTTTAATAGACTGTTCCCAGCATGGACACTTCATGTAGCTATGTTTAATAGACTGTTCTAAGCATGGACACTTTTTCTAGCTATGTTTAATAGAATGTTCCCACCAAGGACACTTTCTGTAGCCGTTTTTAACAGACTGTTCCCACCAAGGACACTTCATGTAGCTATGTTTAATAAACTGTTCCCAGCATGGACACTTTTTGTAGCTATGTTTAATAGAATGTTCCCACCAAGGACACTTTCTGTAGCCATTTTTAACAGACTGTTCCCACCAAGGACACTTCATGTAGCTATGTTTAATAGACTGTTCCCAGCATGGACACTTTTTGTAGCTATGTATAATAGGCTGTTTCCAGCACGGACACTTCTGTATATATGTTTAATAGATTGTTTCAAACAAGGACTCTTTCTATACGTATGTTTAATAAACTGTTCCCACCAAGGACACTTTCTGTAGCTATGTTTAATAGAATGTGCCCACCAAGGACACTTTCTGTAGCCGTTTTTAACAGACTGTTCCCACCAAGGACACTTCATGTAGCTATGTTTAATAGACTGTTCCCAGCATGGACACTTTTTGTAACTATGTTTAATAGAATGTTCCCACCAAGGACACTTTCTGTAGCCATTTTAACAGACAGTTCCCACCAAGGACACTTCATGTAGCTATGTTTAATAGACTGTTCCCAGCATGGACACTTTTTGTAGCTATGTTTAATAGGCTGTTTCCAGCACGGACACTTCTGTATATATGTTTAATAGACTGTTTCCAACAAGGTCTCTTTCTATACGTATGTTTAATAAACTGTTCCCACCAAGGACACTTTCTGTAGCTATGTTTAATAGAATGTTCCCACCAAGGACACCTTCTGTAGCCATTTTTAACAGACTGTTCCCACTAA
This sequence comes from Lucinisca nassula, assembly GCA_963580285.1. Taxonomy (NCBI): domain Eukaryota; kingdom Metazoa; phylum Mollusca; class Bivalvia; order Lucinida; family Lucinidae; genus Lucinisca; species Lucinisca nassula. The sequence goes on from CAUZLF010000124.1 coordinate 39,042, forward strand.
GGACACTTTTTGTAGCTATGTTTAATAGGCTGTTTCCAGCACGGACACTTCTGTATATATGTTAAATACACTGTTTCAAACAAGGACTCTTTCTATACGTATGTTTAATAAACTGTTCCCACCAAGGATACTTTCTGTAGCTATGTTTAATAAAATGTCCCCACCAAGGACACTTTCTGTAGCCGTTTTTAACAGACTGTTCCAACCAAGGACACTTTATGTAGCTATGTTTAATAGACTGTTCCCAGCATGGACACTTCATGTAGCTATTTTTAATAGACTGTTCCCAGCATGGACACTTTTTGTAGCTATGTTTAATAGAATGTTCCCACCAAGGACACTTTCTGTAGCCGTTTTTAACAGACTGTTCCCACCATGGACACTTCATATAGCTATGTTTAATAGACTGTTCCCAGCATGGATACTTTTTGTAGCTATGTTTAATAGAATGTTCCCAACAAGGACACTTTCTGTAGCCATTTTTAACAGACTGTTCCCACCAAGGACACTTCATGTAGCTATGTTTAATAGACTATTCCCAGCATAGACACTTTTTGTAGCTATGTTTAATAGGCTGTTTCCAGCACGGACACTTCTGTATATATGTTTAATAGACTGTTTCAAACAAGGACTCTTTCTATACGTATGTTTAATAAACTGTTCCCACCAAGGACACTTTCTGTAGCTATGTTTAATAGAATGTCCCCACCAAGGACACTTTCTGTAGCCGTTTTTAACAGACTATTCCTACCAAGGACACCTCATGTAGCCAAGTTTAATAGAATGTTCCCAGCATGGACACTTTTTGTAGCTATGTTTAATAGAATGTTCCCACCAAGGACACTTTCTGTAGCCATTTTTAACAGACTGTTCCCACCAAAGACACTTCATGTAGCTATGTTTAATAGACTGTTCCCAGCATGGACACTTTTTGTAGCTATGTTTAATAGGCTGTTTCCAGTACGGACACTTCTGTATATATGTTTAATAGACTGTTTCCAACAAGGACTCTTTCTATACGTATGTTTAATAAACTGTTCCCACCAAGGACACTCCCTGTAGCTATGTTTAATAGAATGTCCCCACCAAGGACACTTTCTGTAGCCGTTTTTAACAGACTGTTCCCACCAAGAACACTTCATGTAGCTATGTTTAATAGACTGTTCCCAGCATGGTCACTTTTTGTAGTTATGTTTAATAGAATGTTCCCACCAAGGACACTTTCTGTAGACATTTTTAACAGACTGTTCCCACCAAGGACACTTCATGTAGCTATGTTTAATAGACTGTTCCCAGCATGGACACTTCATGTAGCTATGTTTAGTAGACTGTTCCAAGCATGGACACTTTTTGTAGCTATGTTTAATAGAATGTTCCCACCAAGGACACTTTCTGTAGCCGTTTTTAACAGACTGTTCCCACCAAGGACACTTCATGTAGCTATGTTTAGTAAACTGTTCCCAGCATGGACACTTTTTGTAGCTATGTTTAATAGAATGTTCCCACCAAGGACACTTTCTGTAGCCATTTTTAACAGACTGTTCCCACCAAGGACACTTCATGTAGCTATGTTTAATAGACTGTTCCCAGCATGGTCACTTTTTGTAGTTATGTTTAATAGAATGTTCCCACCAAGGACACTTTCTGTAGACATTTTTAACAGACTGTTCCCACCAAGGACACTTCATGTAGCTATGTTTAATAGACTGTTCCCAGCATGGACACTTCATGTAGCTATGTTTAGTAGACTGTTCCAAGCATGGACACTTTTTGTAGCTATGTTTAATAGAATGTTCCCACCAAGGACACTTTCTGTAGCCGTTTTTAACAGACTGTTCCCACCAAGGACACTTCATGTAGCTATGTTTAGTAAACTGTTCCCAGCATGGACACTTTTTGTAGCTATGTTTAATAGAATGTTCCCACCAAGGACACTTTCTGTAGCCATTTTTAACAGACTGTTCCCACCAAGGACACTTCATGTAGCTATGTTTAATAGACTGTTCCCAGCATGGACACTTTTTGTAGCTATGTTTAATAGGCTGTTTCCAGCACGGACACTTCTGTATAAATGTTTAATAGACTGTTTCCAACAAGGACTCTTTCTATACGTATGTTTAATAAACTGTTCCCACCAAGGACACTTTCTGTAGCTATTTTTAATAGAATGTGCCCACCAAGGACACTTTCTGTAGCCGTTTTTAACAGACTGTTCCCACCAAGGACACTTCATGTAGCTATGTTTAATAGACTGTTCCCAGCATGGACACTTTTTGTAACTATGTTTAATAGAATGTTCCCACCAAGGACACTTTCTGTAGCCATTTTAACAGACTGTTCCCACCAAGGACACTTCATGTAGCTATGTTTAATAGACTGTTCCCAGCATGGACACTTTTTGTAGCTATGTTTAATAGGCTGTTTCTAGCACGGACACTTCTGTATATATGTTTAATAGACTGTTTCCAACAAGGTCTCTTTCTATACGTATGTTTAATAAACTGTTCCCACCAAGGACACTTTCTGTAGCTATGTTTAATAGAATGTTCCCACCAAGGACACTTTCTGTAGCCATTTTTAACAGACTGTTCCCACTAAGGACACTTTTTGTAGCTATGTTTAATAGGCTGTTTCCAGCACGGACACTTCTGTATATATGTTAAATACACTGTTTCCAACAAGGACTCTTTCTATACGTATGTTTAATAAACTGTTCCCACCAAGGATACTTTCTGTAGCTATGTTTAATAAAATGTCCCCACCAAGGACACTTTCTGTAGCCGTTTTTAACAGACTGTTCCCAGCAACGACACTTCATGTAGCTATGTTTAATAGACTGTTCCCAGCATGGACACTTTTTGTAGTTATGTTTAATAGAATGTTCCCACCAAGGACACTTTCTGTAGACAATTTTAACAGACTTTCCCACCAAGGACACTTTTTGTAGCTATGTTTAATAGGCTGTTTCCAGCACGGACACTTCTGTATATATGTTTAATAGACTGTTTCAAACAAGGACTCTTTCTATACGTATGTTTAATAAACTGTTCCCACCAAGGACACTTTCTGTAGCTATGTTTAATAGAATGTCCCCACCAAGGACACTTTCTGTAGCCGTTTTTAACAGACTATTCCTACCAAGGACACCTCATGTAGCCAAGTTTAATAGAATGTTCCCAGCATGGACACTTTTTGTAGCTATGTTTAATAGAATGTTCCCACCAAGGACACTTTCTGTAGCCATTTTTAACAGACTGTTCCCACCAAAGACACTTCATGTAGCTATGTTTAATAGACTGTTCCCAGCATGGACACTTTTTGTAGCTATGTTTAATAGGCTGTTTCCAGTACGGACACTTCTGTATATATGTTTAATAGACTGTTTCCAACAAGGACTCTTTCTATACGTATGTTTAATAAACTGTTCCCACCAAGGACACTCCCTGTAGCTATGTTTAATAGAATGTCCCCACCAAGGACACTTTCTCTAGCCGTTTTTAACAGACTGTTCCCACCAAGAACACTTCATGTAGCTATGTTTAATAGACTGTTCCCAGCATGGTCACTTTTTGTAGTTATGTTTAATAGAATGTTCCCACCAAGGACACTTTCTGTAGACATTTTTAACAGACTGTTCCCACCAAGGACACTTCATGTAGCTATGTTTAATAGACTGTTCCCAGCATGGACACTTCATGTAGCTATGTTTAGTAGACTGTTCCAAGCATGGACACTTTTTGTAGCTATGTTTAATAGAATGTTCCCACCAAGGCACTTTCTGTAGCCGTTTTTAACAGACTGTTCCCACCAAGGACACTTCATGTAGCTATGTTTAGTAAACTGTTCCCAGCATGGACACTTTTTGTAGCTATGTTTAATAGAATGTTCCCACCAAGGACACTTTCTGTAGCCATTTTTAACAGACTGTTCCCACCAAGGACACTTCATGTAGCTATGTTTAATAGACTGTTCCCAGCATGGTCACTTTTTGTAGTTATGTTTAATAGAATGTTCCCACCAAGGACACTTTCTGTAGACATTTTTAACAGACTGTTCCCACCAAGGACACTTCATGTAGCTATGTTTAATAGACTGTTCCCAGCATGGACACTTCATGTAGCTATGTTTAGTAGACTGTTCCAAGCATGGACACTTTTTGTAGCTATGTTTAATAGAATGTTCCCACCAAGGACACTTTCTGTAGCCGTTTTTAACAGACTGTTCCCACCAAGGACACTTCATGTAGCTATGTTTAGTAAACTGTTCCCAGCATGGACACTTTTTGTAGCTATGTTTAATAGAATGTTCCCACCAAGGACACTTTCTGTAGCCATTTTTAACAGACTGTTCCCACCAAGGACACTTCATGTAGCTATGTTTAATAGACTGTTCCCAGCATGGACACTTTTTGTAGCTATGTTTAATAGGCTGTTTCCAGCACGGACACTTCTGTATAAATGTTTAATAGACTGTTTCCAACAAGGACTCTTTCTATACGTATGTTTAATAAACTGTTCCCACCAAGGACACTTTCTGTAGCTATTTTTAATAGAATGTGCCCACCAAGGACACTTTCTGTAGCCGTTTTTAACAGACTGTTCCCACCAAGGACACTTCATGTAGCTATGTTTAATAGACTGTTCCCAGCATGGACACTTTTTGTAACTATGTTTAATAGAATGTTCCCACCAAGGACACTTTCTGTAGCCATTTTAACAGACTGTTCCCACCAAGGACACTTCATGTAGCTATGTTTAATAGACTGTTCCCAGCATGGACACTTTTTGTAGCTATGTTTAATAGGCTGTTTCTAGCACGGACACTTCTGTATATATGTTTAATAGACTGTTTCCAACAAGGTCTCTTTCTATACGTATGTTTAATAAACTGTTCCCACCAAGGACACTTTCTGTAGCTATGTTTAATAGAATGTTCCCACCAAGGACACTTTCTGTAGCCATTTTTAACAGACTGTTCCCACTAAGGACACTTTTTGTAGCTATGTTTAATAGGCTGTTTCCAGCACGGACACTTCTGTATATATGTTAAATACACTGTTTCCAACAAGGACTCTTTCTATACGTATGTTTAATAAACTGTTCCCACCAAGGATACTTTCTGTAGCTATGTTTAATAAAATGTCCCCACCAAGGACACTTTCTGTAGCCGTTTTTAACAGACTGTTCCCACCAACGACACTTCATGTAGCTATGTTTAATAGACTGTTCCCGGCATGGACACTTTTTGTAGTTATGTTTAATAGAATGTTCCCACCAAGGACACTTTCTGTAGACAATTTTAACAGACTTTCCCACCAAGGACACTTTATGTAGATATGTTTAATAGACTGTTCCCAGCATGGACACTTCTTTAGCTATGTTTAATAGACTGTTCCCAGCATGGACACTTTTTGTAGCTATGTTTAATAGAATGTTCCCACCAAGGACACTTTCTGTAGCCGTTTTTAACAGACTGTTCCCACCAAGGACACTTCATATAGCTATGTTTAATAGACTGTTCCCAGCATGGATACTTTTTGTAGCTATGTTTAATAGAATGTTCCCACCAAGGACACTTTCTGTAGCCATTTTTAACAGACTGTTCCCACCAAGGACACTTCATGTAGCTATGTTTAATAGACTGTTCCCAGCATAGACACTTTTTGTAGCTATGTTTAATAGGCTGTTTCCAGCACGGACACTTCTGTATATATGTTTAATAGACTGTTTCCAACAAGGACACTTTCTATACGTATGTTTAATAAACTGTTCCCACCAAGGACACTTTCTGTAGCTATGTTTAATAGAATGTCCCCACCAAGGACTCTTTCTGTAGCCGTTTTTAACAGACTGTTCCCACCAAGGACACTTCATGTAGCCAAGTTTAATAGAATGTTCCCAGCATGGACACTTTTTGTAGCTATGTTTAATAGAATGTTCCCACCAGGACACTTTCTGTAGCCATTTTTAACAGACTGTTCCCACCAAAGACACTTCATGTAGCTATGTTTAATAGACTGTTCCCAGCATGGACACGTTTTGTAGCTATGTTTAATAGGCTAGTTCCAGTACGGACACTTCTGTATATATGTTTAATAGACTGTTTCCAACAAGGAATCTTTCTATACGTATGTTTAATAAACTGTTCCCACCAAGGACACTTTCTGTAGCTATGTTTAATAGAATGTCCCCACCAAGGACACTTTCTGTAGCCGTTTTTAACAGACTGTTCCCACCAAGGACACTTCATGTAGCTATGTTTAATAGACTGTTCCCAGCATGAACACTTTTTGTAGCTATGTTTAATAGGCTGTTTCCAGCACGGACACTTCTGTATATATGTTTAATAGACTGTTTCCAACAAGGACTCTTTCTATACGTATGTTTAATAAACTGTTCCCACCAAGGACACTTTCTGTAGCTATGTTTAATAGAATGTCCCCACCAAGGACACTTTCTGTAGCCGTTTTTAACAGACAGTTCCAACAAACGACACTTCTTGTAGCTATGTTTAATAGACTGTTCCCAGCATGGACACTTTTTGTAGCTATGTTTAATAGGATGTTTCCAGCACGGACACTTCTGTATATATGTTAAATAGACTGTTTCCAACAAGGTCTCTTTCTATACCTATATTTTATAAACTGTTCCCATCAAGGACACTTTCTGTAGCTATGTTTAATAGAATGTTCCCACCATGGACACTTTCTGTAGCCATTTTTAACAGACTGTTCCCACTAAGGACACTTTTTGTAGCTATGTTTAATAGGCTGTTTCCAGCATGGACACTTCTGTATATATGTTTAATAGACTGTTTCCAACAAGGACTCTTTCTATACGTATGTTTAATAAACTGTTCCCACCAAGGACACTTTCTGTAGCTATGTTTAATAGAATGTCCCCACCAAGGACACTTTCTGTAGCCGTTTTTAACAGACTGTTTCCACCATTGACACTTCATGTAGCTATGTTTAATAGACTGTTCCCAGCATGGACACATTTTGTAGCTATGTTTAATAGGCTGTTTCCAGCACGGACACTTCTGTATATATGTGTAATAGACTGTTTCCAACAAGGACTCTTTCTATACGTATGTTTAATAAACTGTTCCCACCAAGGACACTTTCTGTAGCTATGTTTAATTGAACGTCCCCACCAAGAACTCTTTCTGTAGCCGTTTTTAACAGACTGTTCCCACCAAGGACACTTCATGTAGCTATGTTTAATAGACTGTTCCCAGCATGGACACTTTTTTTAGCTATGTTTAATAGGCTGTTTCCAGCTAGGACACTTCTGTATATATGTTTAATAGACTATTTCAAACAAGGACTCTTTCTATACGTATGTTTAATAAACTGTTCCCACCAAGGACACTTTCTGTAGCTATGTTTAATAGAATGTCCCCACCAAGGACACTATCTGTAGCCATGTTTAATAGACTGTTGGCACCAAGGACACTTTCTGTAATTATGTTTAATAGACTGTTCCCGACAAGGATACTTTCTGTAGCTATGAATATTAGTCTCTTCGCAGCACGGACACTTCTGAAGGTATGTTCAATAGACGGACGGACACTCCTGTAGGTATGTTTAATAGACTGTTCCCACCAAGGACACTGTCTGAACCTATGTCAGGTAGACTGTTCCCATCACGGAAACTCACTGGAGCTATGATTTATAGACTGTTCCCATCACGTACACTTCTGTAGGTATGTTTAATAGACTGTTCCCAGCACGGACGGTTTCTGAAGCTATGTTCAATACACTGTTCCCACCAAAGACACTTGTTTCATCTGTCGGGGGCTGGCAAAACGTATATGTGACGGGACAACACGAGGGAACCTCGAATCTATGTCCACTTGTGGGGCACTAACGCAAAGGAAATTCTAAGATACTTAGAATCCTTTACAATATTTATATGGAATAAGTCTAATATTTATAAACAGCACTGGTTACATAATTTTACAAAGACAAACTTAAAGGGACAGTTGACTCGCAATCTATTCCACTTAGGTTAAGACAGAATGAAAATTAGTCTGGGCCCAATTAAATTTCTGTCTTAATACAAGTGGAATACACTTGAATCACACTTGAATTACACATGAAGTACACACACTCATTCACACCCTCACATACTTAACATAATGTTCTTTCTCCCTTCCTGTTGATGATAAGGACCTGATGAGTGTTTATGGCACCATAATGTTTTATATAAACTTTATATTGACCAGTATATTCACAGTAATGACTGTTTCACCAACCAGTTTTTGCCTCTGTGTTATACCGTGGCGATTACATCTATAGCTGCTCACCGCCGAATAAAATGTAGTAACAGGGGTGGGGGACACATAAACCCCTTTATATCATTCTATACTCATCATCCATATCATCACTGCCTCATATCACTGATGCCTCATATCACTGATGCCTCGTATCACCGTTGTCTTATATCAACGATGCCTCATATTAACGATGCCTTATATCAACAATGCCTCATATCAATGATTGACGTCAGGTGAGCGATTCAGGCTGCAATGTTGATATTCTATAAGTGTAACTGCAATGTCTCCAACACGGACAGTGGGCGCCCACGAAGGACTGTTCCGGACAAGGTCATAGTGTTGCGTGTTGCAATTATATACTGTAGCCTGTATTACGTGCTATTCGACGTTTAACATTGACAGAGTGCAAATGCCATTTGTAGTTTTGCTTTTTTGTGCTTCATGTTAGCACGTATGGACATGAAGTTGTAAAACAATAAAACAACGGGCTAAATCCCGCCCACAATATCGCAACATTTTCTGACTCCGAGAGAACGCATTGTTTGAAGAAAGGATAGGCATGCCCTCTGCCAGGCTGATCAGGCTCGGAAGAGCCCAGAGGGACCTAAGGTCCGTGTCAATGAATGCGTCTTAAGGAACAGGAGAATATATGATTTAAGGTTGAGGATCCGAACGGTTTCTTATATAAGGACTTTCATGATAAGAGGGGTGGGTATGCCCCAGGGGACCCCGGTGTATCCAAGGTCAATGTCGTTAAATGCATCTTACCATAAGAAACAAGAATACATTGTTTATGGGTGGGGATCATAAGCAGTTTCCGAGTTATTGCACATTTTATGAAATGAAGGGGTAGGACATGCCCACGGGTGACCCATTGGGAACCAAGATCTATGTCAGTATATGTGGTTTATCATAAGGAACAAGAATATAATATAGTCTATAGAGTGTTCCATTAATTCTGTCACTGTTTCGTGACCATACTGCACTAAAAGAGTAAGGGGTGCAATAAAAAACAACAAGAGGACTATTATGGTCCTGTATCGCTAACCTGAGTACAAGTCTGTTCAACACTTCCTCAGAATAAACAATTTGAAGTTTTCCACAATTGGCCATTATGACCTACATAGTGGAACCAGGTGAACGAATCTGAACAAGGTCGATGTCAGGATGTATCTGACCCAGTGTGATCAAAATCCATGAGAAAAATCCGTTTGAAAATTTCCACCATGTCAGCCATAATATGACCTGCTTATGAACTTGAGCAGAAACATTTGAACAAATCTGAGAAAGATCAATGTCAGGATGCTAATGACCAAGTTTGATCAAATTCCAATCAAAGGTTCATGAGAAGTTGTTTGAAGTTTTTTATGATGTCAGCCATTTTGACCTACTTATGCACTGGATAAATTTGCATAAATTTGAGACTGGTCCATAATTATATGGATGCTTCTGACCAAGTTTCATCAAATTCTGTTTATCTGTTCATGAGAAAAAGCCATTTTATTTGTTTCAAGATGACAGCCATTTTGACCTACTTATGCAGTAAAGTGAACCATTTGCATAAATTTGAGACTGGTCCAAATAAGGATGCTTCTGATCAAGTTTGATCTGTTCATGAGAAAAAGCCATGTAAAGTTATTTCAAGATGGCGGCCATAATGACCTACTTATTCATTGGAGAGGGCTCATTTGAATAAAACTGAGAAAGGTTGATGCCAGGATGCTTCAGGTCAAGTTTGGACATTAGTTTTTGAAGAGCTGTTGTTTGAACAAAATACACTTCGTAAATACAAACTATGTCACTGTGACCTAATTTCACTACAGATTTGGATGATATGAATAATCTTGAGAACCAAGGTCCCAACGATGTCTCATACCAATTTTGAGTCAACTATACCAAGCTTTTTCGGATACTAAGTCAATTTAGTTGTTTTGCTATTTTTAGCTCACTGAGACGAAGTCTCAGTGTAGCTATTGTGATCACTTTTTGTCTGTCCGTCCGTCCGTCCGTCGTCCGTAAACACTTGTTCAAACGACTTCTCCTCCGAAACCACTGCACCTACGACTCTCAAAATTTATATGCAGCATGATCAGACTCGAGACTTACAAGTTTGCGAAAATTATCCGGGTCGACAATCAAAGATGGCCGCCGTTACTAAAAATAGCAAAAACAACTAAATCGACTTTTCTCTAGAACCGCATGGTATAATTGGCTGATTTTTGGTATTGAGGTTCGATGGGCACTAGGTTCTCAAATTTATATACAAAAACTCTGTAGTGGAATTAGGTCACGGTGACCTACTTTATATTTACGACATATATTTTATTCAAATGGCATCTCCTCGAAAACCAATGCTCAGATTTTGACCAAACTTGATCTGAAGCATTCTGATATCAGCATTTCTCAGATTTGTTCAAATGGTTCCGCCTCGATGCATAAGTAGGTCATAATGGAAAAACTCCAAACTGCTAATTCTCGTGAACTGGTGAAAGGGATTTGATCAGACATGGTCAGAAGCATCCATGACTCAACCAGTATTAGATATATTCAAATGGTTCCACTCCGATGCCTAAGTAGGTCAAAATGGTCGATATCGGGAAAACTTCAAACCGCTGATTCTCGTGAATGGATGAACAGAATTTGATTAAACATGGTCAGCAGCATCCTTACATCAATCTGTATCAGATTTATTCGAATGGTTCCACTCCGATGCATAAGTAGGTCATAATGGCTGACATCGTGAAAAACATCAAATTGCTGATTCTCATTAATGGCTGAACGGAATTTGATCAAACTTGGTCAGAAAGATCCTTACATCAACCTGTATCAGATTTATTCAAATGGTTCCACTCCAATGCATAACTAGGTGATAATGGCCGACATCATAAAAAATTTTAAACTGCTGATTCTCTTTAATGGATGAACAGAATTGGATCAAACTTGGAACCGTCTATTAAACATACCTACAGCAGTGTCCGTCGTAGGAAGAGAAAGTGTCCTTGTCGGGAACAGTCTATTAAACATAACTACAGAAAGTGCCCTTGGTGGGAACAGTCTATTAAACAGACCTAAAGAAGTGTCCGTGCTGGGAACAGTCTATAAAGCATACCTAAAGAAGTGTCCCTGGTGGGAACAGTCCATTAAAATACCTAAAGAAGTGTCCGTGTTGGGAACAGTCTATTAAACATAACTACAGAAAGTGTCCTTGGTTGGAACAGTCTATTAAACATACCTAAAGAAGTGTCCGTGCTGGGAGCAGTCTATTATATATAACAACAGAAAGTGTCCTTGGTAGGAACAGTCTATTAAACATACCTAAAAAAGTGTCTATGGTGGGAACAGTCTATTAAACATACCTAAATAAGTGTCCGTGCTTGGAACAGTCTATTAAACATACTTTAAGAAGTGTCCGTGCTGGGAATAGTCTATTAAACACCACAGGACCATTGGTCCTGAATCGCTCACCTAACGTCAGTCAGCCCAGCGGTTCCAGAGGAGAAGACATTTAAAAATGTTGACACACAGACACACGACAGACAAACTCTGACCACCCTATAAGCTCACCAATGAGCCTTCGGCTCAGGTGAGCTAATAACTACAAAAAGTGTCCTTGGTGGCAACAGTCTATTAAACATGGCTACAGAAAGTGTCCTTGGTGGGAACATTCTATTAAACATAGCTACAGAAAGTGTCCTTGGTGGGAACAGTTTATTAAACATACGTATAGAAAGAGTCCTTGTTTGAAACAGTCTATTAAACATATATACAGAAGTGTCCGGGCTGGAAACAGCCTATTAAACATAGCTACAAAAAGTGTCTATGCTGGGAACAGTCTATTAAACATAGCTACATGAAGTGTCCTTGGTGGGAACAGTCTGTTGAAAATGGCTACAGAAAGTGTCCTTGGTGGGAACATTCTATTAAACATAGCTACAAAAAGTGTCCATGCTGGGAACAGTTTATTAAACATAGCTACATGAAGTGTCCTTGGTGGGAACAGTCTGTTAAAAACGGCTACAGAAAGTTTCCTTGGTGGGAACATTCTATTAAACATAGCTACAAAAAGTGTCCATGCGTGGAACAGTCTATTAAACATAGCTACATGAAGTGTCCATGCTGGGAACAGTCTATTTAACATAGCTAAATGAAGTGTCCTTGGTGGGAACAGTCTGTTAAAAATGTCCACAGAAAGTGTCCTTGGTGGGAACATTCTATTAAACATAACTACAAAAAGTGTCCATGCTGGGAACAGTCTATTAAACATAGCTACATGAAGTGTCCTTGGTGGGAACAGTCTGTTAAAAACGGCTACAGAAAGTGTCCTTGGTGGGGACATTTTATTAAACATAGCTACAGAAAGTATCCTTGGTGGGAACAGTTTATTAAACATACGTATAGAAAGAGTCCTTGTTGGAAAAAGTGTATTTAACATATATACAGAAGTGTCCGTGCTGGAAACAGCCTATTAAACATAGCTACAAAAAGTGTCCTTAGTGGGAACAGTCTGTTAAAAATGGCTACAGAAAGTGTCCTTGGTGGGAACATTCTATTAAACATAGCTACAGAAAGTGTCCTTGGTGGGAACAGTTCATTAAACATACGTATAGAAAGAGACCTTGTTGGAAATAGTCTATCAATTATATATACAGAAGTGTCCGTGCTGGAAACAGCCTATTAAACATAGCTACAAAAAGTGTCCATGCTGGGAACAGTCTATTAAACATAGCTACATGAAGTGTCCTTGGTGGGAACAGTTTGTTAAAATGGCTACAGAAAGTGTCCTTGGTGGGAACATTCTATTAAACATAGTTACAAAAAGTGTCCATGCTGGGAACAGTCTATTAAACATAGCTACATGAAGTGTCGTTGGTGGGAACAGTCTGTTAAAAACGGCTACAGAAAGTGTCCTTGGTGGGCACATTCTATTAAACATAGCTACAGAAAGTGTCCTTGGTGGGAACAGTTTATTAAACATACGTATAGAAAGAGTCCTTGTTGGAAACAGTCTATTAAACATATATACAGAAGTGTCCGTGCTGGAAACAGCCTATTAAACATAGCTACAAAAAGTGTCCATGCTGGGAACTGTCTATTAAACATAGCTACATGAAGTGTCCTTGGTGGGAACAGTCTGTTAAAAATGGCTACAGAAAGAGTCCTTGGTGGGAAACTATTATTTAACATAGCTACAAAAAGTGTCCATGCTGGGTATATTCTATTAAACATAGCTACATGAAGTGTCCTTGGTGGGAACAGTCTGTTAAAAACGGCTACAGAAAGTGTCCTTGGTGGGGACATTCTATTAAACATAGCTACAGAAAGTGTCCTTGGTGGGAACAGTTTATTAAACATACGTATAGAAAGAGTCCTTGTTGGAAACAGTCTATTAACCATATATACAGAAGTGTCCGTGCTGGAAACAGCCTATTAAACATAGCTACAAAAAGTGTCCATGCTGGGAACAGTCTATTAAACATAGCTACAAGAAGTGTCCTTTGTGGGAACAGTCTGTTAAAAACGGCTACAGAAAGTGTCCTTGGTGGGGACATTCTATTAAACATAGCTACAGAGAGTGTCCTTGGTGGGAACAGTTTATTAAACATACGTATTGAAAGAGTCCTTGTTGGAAACAGTCTATTAAACATATATACAGAAGTGTCCGTGCTGGAAACAGCCTATTAAACATAGCTACAAAAGTGTCCATGCTGGGAACAGTCTATTAAACATAGCTACATGAAGTGTCCTTGGTGGGAACAGTCTGTTAAAAAACGGCTACAGAAAGTGTCCTTGGTGGGGACATTCTATTAAACATAGCTACAGAGAGTGTCCTTGGTGGCTAACAGTTTATTAAACATACGTATAGAAAGAGTCCTTGTTGGAAACAGTCTATTAAACATATATACAGAAGTGTCCGTACTGGAAACAGCCCATTAAACATAGCTACAAAAAGTGACCATGCTGCGAACAGTCTATTAAACATAGCTACATGAAGTGTCCTTGGTGGAACAGTCTGTTAAAATGGCTACAGAAAGTGTCCTTGGTGGGAACATTCTATTTAACAGAGCTACAAAAAGTGTCCATGCTGGGAACATTTTATTAAACATAGCTACATGAAGTGTCCTTGGTGGGAACAGTCTGTTAAAAACGGCTACAGAAAGTGTCCTTGGTGGGGTCATTCTATTAAGCATAGCTACAGAAAGTGTCCTTGGTGGGAACAGTTTATTAAACACATACGTATAGAAAGAGTCCTTGTTGGAAACAGTCTATTAAACATATATACAGAAGTGTCCGTGCTGGAAACAGCCTATTAAACATAGCTACAAAAAGTGTCCATGCTGGGAACAGTCTATTAAAAATAGCTACATGAAGTGTCCTTGGATGGAACAGTCTGTTAAAAATGGCTACAGAAAGAGTCCTTGGTGGGAACATATTATTTAACATAGCTACAAAAAGTGTCCATGCTGGGAACATTCTATTAAACATAGCTACATGAAGTGTCCTTGGTGGGAACAGTCCGTTAAAAACGGCTGCAGAAAGTGTCCTTGGTGGGGACATTCTATTAAACATAGCTACAGAAAGTGTCCTTGGTGGGAACAGTTTATTAAACATACGTATAGAAAGAGTCCTTGTTGGAAACAGTCTATTAACCATATATACAGAAGTGTCCGTGCTGGAAACAGCCTATTAAACATAGCTACAAAAAGTGTCCATGCTGGGAACAGTCTATTAAACATAGCTACAAGAAGTGTCCTTTGTGGGAACAGTCTGTTAAAAACGGCTACAGAAAGTGTCCTTGGTGGGGACATTCTATTAAACATAGCTACAGAGAGTGTCCTTGGTGGGAACAGTTTATTAAACATACGTATTGAAAGAGTCCTTGTTGGAAACAGTCTATTAAACATATATACAGAAGTGTCCGTGCTTGAAACAGCCTATTAAACATAGCTACAAAAGTGTCCATGCTGGGAACAGTCTATTAAACATAGCTACATGAAGTGTCCTTGGTGGGAACAGTCTGTTAAAAAACGGCTACAGAAAGTGTCCTTGGTGGGGACATTCTATTAAACATAGCTACAGAGAGTGTCCTTGGTGGCTAACAGTTTATTAAACATACGTATAGAAAGAGTCCTTGTTGGAAACAGTCTATTAAACATATATACAGAAGTGTCCGTACTGGAAACAGCCCATTAAACATAGCTACAAAAAGTGACCATGCTGGGAACAGTCTATTAAACATAGCTACATGAAGTGTCCTTGGTGGAACAGTCTGTTAAAATGGCTACAGAAAGTGTCCTTGGTGGGAACATTCTATTAAACATAGCTACAAAAGGTGTCCATGCTGGGAACATTCTATTAAACATAGCTACATGAAGTGTCCTTGGTGGGAACAGTATGTTAAAAACGGCTACAGAAAGTGTCCTTCGTGGGGACATTCTATTAAACATAGCTACAGAAAGTGTCCTTGGTGGGAACAGTTTATTAAACATACGTATAGAAAGAGTCCTTGTTGAAAACAGTCTATAAAACATATATACAGAAGTGTCCGTGCTGGAAACAGCCTATTAAACATAGCTACAAAAAGTGTCCATGCTGAAAACAGTCTATTAAACATAGCTACATGAAGTGTCCTTGGTGGGAACAGTCTGTTAAAAATGGCTACAGAAAGTGTCCTTGGTGGGAACAGCCTATTAAACATAGCTACAAAAAGTGTCCATGCTGGGAACAGTCTATTAAACATAGCTACATGAAGTGTCCTTGGTGGGAACAGTCTGTTAAAAATGGCTACAGAAAGTGTCCTTGGTGTGAACATTCTATTAAACATAGCTACAAAAAGTGTCCATGCTGGGAACAGTTTATTAAACATAGCTACATGAAGTGTCCTTGGTGGGAACAGTCTGTTAAAAACGGCTACAGAAAGTGTCCTTGGTGGGAACATTCTATTAAACATAGCTACAGAAAGTGTCCTTGGTGGGAACAGTTTATTAAACATACGTATAGAAAGAGTCCTTGTTGGAAACAGTCTATTAACCATATATACAGAAGTGTCCGTGCTGGAAACAGCCTATTAAACATAGCTACAAAAAGTGTCCATGCTGGGAACAGTCTATTAAACATAGCTACAAGAAGTGTCCTTTGTGGGAACAGTCTGTTAAAAACGGCTACAGAAAGTGTCCTTGGTGGGGACATTCTATCAAACATAGCTACAGAGAGTGTCCTTGGTGGGAACAGTTTATTAAACATACGTATTGAAAGAGTCCTTGTTGGAAACAGTCTATTAAACATATATACAGAAGTGTCCGTGCTGGAAACAGCCTATTAAACATAGCTACAAAAAGTGTCCATGCTGGGAACAGTCTATTAAACATAGCTACATGAAGTGTCCTTGGTGGGAACAGTCTGTTAAAAACGGCTACAGAAAGTGTCCTTTGTGGGAACAGTTTATTAAACATACGTATAGAAAGAGTCCTTGTTGGAAACAGTCTATTAAACATATATACAGAAGTGTCCGTACTGGAAACAGCCTATTAAACATAGCTACAAAAAGTGCCCATGCTGGGAACAGTCTATTAAACATAGCTACATGAAGTGTCTTTGGTGGGAACAGTCTGTTAAAAATGGCTACAGAAAGTGTCCTTGGTGGGAACATTCTATTAAACATAGCTACAAAAAGTGTCCATGTTGGGAACATTCTATTAAACTTGGCTACATGAAGTGTCCTTGGTGGGAACAGTCTGTTAAAAACGGCTACAGAAAGAGTCCTTGGTGGGGACCTTCTATTAAACATAGCTACAGAAAGTGTCCTTGGTGGGAACAGTTTATTAAACATACGTATAGAAAGAGTCCTTGTTGGAAACAGTCTATTAAACATATATACAGAAGTGTCCGTGCTGGAAACAGCCTATTGAACATAGCTACAAAAAGTGTCCATGCTGGGAACAGTCTATTAAACATAGCTACATGAAGTGTCCTTTGTGGGAACAGTCTGTTAAAAACGGCTACAGAAAGTGTCCTTGGTGGGGACATTCTATTAAACATAGCTACAGAAAGTGTCCTTGGTGGGAACAGTTTATTAAACATACGTATAGAAAGAGTCCTTGTTGGAAACAGTCTATTAAACATATACACAGAAGTGTCCGTGCTGGAAACAGCCTATTTAACATAGCTACAAAAAGTGTCCATGCTGGGAACAGTCTATTAAACATAGCTACATGAAGTGTCCTTGGTGGGAACAATCTGTTGAAAATGGCTTCAGAAAGTGTCCTTGGTGGGAACATTCTATTAAACATAGCTACAAAAAGTGTCCATGCTGGGAGCAGTCTATTAAACATGGCTACATGAAGTGTCCTTGGTGGGAACAGTCTGTTAAAAACGGCTACAGAAAGTGTCCTTGGTGGGGACATTCTATTAAATATAGCTACAGAAAGTGTCCTTGGTGGGAACAGTTTATTAAACATACGTATAGAAAGAGTCCTTGTTGGTAACAGTCTATTAAACATATATACAGAAGTGTCCGTGCTGGAAACAGCCTATTAAACATAGCTACAAAAAGTGTCCATGCTGGGAACAGTCTATTAAACATAGCTACATGAAGTGTCCTTGGTTGGAACAGTCAGTTAAAAATGGCTACAGAAAGTGTCCTTGGTGGGATTATTCTATTAAACATAGCTACAAAAAGTGTCCATGCTGGGAACATTCTATTAAACATAGCTACATGAAGTGTCCTTGGTGGGAACAGTCTGTTAAAAACGGCTACAGAAAGTGTCCTTGGTGGGGACATTCTATTAAACATAGCTACAGAAAGTGTCCTTGGTGGGAACAGTTTATTAAACATACGTATAGAAAGAGTCCTTGTTGGAAACAGTCTATTAAACATATATACAGAAGTGTCCGTGCTGGAAACAGCCTATTAAACATACCTACAAAAAGTGTCCATGCTGGGAACAGTCTATTAAACATAGCTACATGAAGTGTCCTTGGTGGGAACAGTCTGTTAAAAACGGCTACAGAAAGTGTCCTCGATGGGGACATTCTATTAAACATAGCTACAGAAAGTGTTCTTTGTGGGAACAGTTTATTAAACATACGTATAGAAAGAGTCCTTGTTGGAAACAGTCTATTAAACATATATACAGAAGTGTCCGTGCTAGAAACAGGCTATTAAACATAGCTACAAAAAGTATCCATGCTGGGAACAGTCTATTAAACATAGCTACATGAAGTGTCCTTGGTGGGAACAATCTGTTATAAATGGCTACAGAAAGTGTCCTTGGTGGGAACATTCTATAAAACATAGCTACAGAAAGTGTCCTTGGTGAGAAAAGTCTATTAAACATAGCAACAGTAAGTGTCCATGCTTGGAACAGTCTATTAAACAAAGCTACAGAAAGTGTGCTTGGTGGGAACTTCTTATTAAACATACGTATAGACAGTGTCCTTGTTGGAAACAGTCTATTAAACATACCAACAGAAGTATCCGTGCTGCAAACAATCTATTAAAATACCTTCAGAAAGTGTCCTTGGTGTGAACAGTCTATTAACCATATCTACAGAAATGTCCGTGCTGGGAACAATCTGTCAAACATACCTACAGAAAGTGTCCTTGATGGGAACAGTCTATTAAACATAGCTTCAGAAAGTGTCCGTGCTGGGAACAGACTATGAAGCGTACTACAGAAAGTGTCCGTGGTGGGAACAGTCTTTTAAATATACCTACAGAAAGTGTCCATGCTGGGACCAGTCTTTTAATGAAAGCTTTAGAAAGTGTCCGTGCTGGATAATGTCTTCTACCCATAACTACGAAAAGTGTCCTTGGTGGGAACAGTCTATTTAACATACCTATATAATTGTCCGGGCTGGGAACAGTCTATAAACATACCTACAGAAGTGTCTGTGCTTGGAACAGTCTATAAAACATACCTACAGAAAGTGTCCTTGGTGGGAACAGTCTATTAAACATACCTATATAAATTGTCCTTGCTGGGAACAATCTATTAAAGGAGTCCATGTATAGAATCCACCAATCGCTAAAAACAATTGCAGGAAATTGTTCAAATGTCTAGTTTGCTTTAAATCATGTGTATTAAATAAGGCTAAAAGGGATGCCCTTTGAGAACCATGAACGCATTCAAAAACGAAAATAGCAGAATCCATTTGTTGTTTGGGCCAGACAAGCTTGTTTCGGCCATCAAGGCCTCATCAGTAGCCCTAAAGAAATGCTGAAAACGAGTATCAGCGGTTACGAGTATCAGCGTAAAACGTAGAAAATGACGTTGAAAGTTGACGTTTCGTCAGAAGAAATTTCCAGTTTAATTTAACGTCATGCGGCAAATTTTGATTACGGATTATTTTGCTCCAGACAAGTGGAAAGTGTATGGATTTGTATGCGGTTTGTAGCCTGCTTCCACAGTAGAATAATTTTTGTCTTTTAGTCAGAATGTTTCTTTTGTAAGGACTAATTGATTCTTAATTAGCTGGGTTAAATGCTTCTTTAAATGGACATTTTACTGACTCCTTTGATATTCATTTGGGATCACGATACAATAAAAACATCCCTTCGAATTCAACGTTGTTCTTCTTCTTTGTCCTGATGCAAAATAAATAGATGACTTGACGGATGTTTTAAGGTAACCGGGCGCCAAGGGCACATAGGGGCTACCCCCAGTTCGCCAGCTGGGATTAGTTGTAGGTCTTTTCCCTAGGCTGCCAACATGCTGACTCCTTGACAGTTATCAGCTAGCCGATTGGGAGTTAGGTGACTTCTATCGCGGAGGACCGCAACTTACTATTAGTATCAAAATAATTTCAACTATGAAAAGGTTTATTACCAGCAAATATTTTGTCACCAATACAAACTGGAATAGATTCATAAAACTTTATGTTAGGCATATTTTTATGTATTTTTTTATTGAAATCCTTTAATCAAAATTAAAGTGATTAACCAAACTATTGCAAAAATATGCAGAGTGTTGATTTTTTGGTTTGTTTTGATTTGTTACGCCCCTTGAAAGTCTTATAAATAACTTAGTATGACACGCCAACTATTCAACAGAAATGCAATGTCCCCAACACGGACAGTGTGTGCCCACGAAGGACTGTTCCGGACAAGGTCATAGTGTTGCGTGTTGCAATTATATACTGTAGGTTTAATGACTACTCCGAAAGTCTGGAGAAACCCGGAATCGAACCTACAATCCCTGGGTCGTGAGGCTAGTAGTTCATCCTTTACATCCGAAGAATTATATGATTTTATACGATTATTTCATGAGAATTTTGCATGTGCGTGAGGGGCGGACCGGATATCCACGACAGATTTGAGTTCTCGCATGCCGCTATTATGTCCTACAATCGCTTTGATCCGCCCGCCATATAACTTGATGACGTCATTTTCATGTTTAGTGACATCAACCTTGACCACAAGGTATGCCACGCATGACAGTCGGACGGGGGAGACGGAAGTGTGTGTGTGTGTGTGTGTGTGAGGGGGGGGGGGGTGGGGTTCATCTATCATATGGAGACGTGACTTCGGTTTAAAAACTCATCCGAAAGTCTGAATAAGCCCAGAATCGATCCCACGAACTCCGGTTTGCGAAGCGCTGAGTGAGGTTTTTAAAACGTCCCCGTCAACACTGTAAAGGTCATTTTGGAGACGTTTCCTCCAATTTTGTGGGACTTTTACCCGACATTGTGATGAAATGACATCTCAAGCCCTGTCGCCCAATAAAACCAATAGGGTTTATAAGCATGGACGGTCCGACACTCACACCGCTTTGCCTTGGCAGGCTTAGATCCTCTAAGCGGTTTACCAGAACTCGTGTGTGGGTCGGATTCAGCTCTCCGTGGAAGCATCATGCAGCCCATATATTTCTTCAAGCCCCGATGGGCGGGGGCGGGACTTGAAGAAATAAATTGGGGTACATGGTCTTTTCGCGCATAGCTAAATCTAAATGAACTTAAGTACTTGTAAACCGCTTAGAATGTCTAAGCTTGCCCACAAAAATGATGCGAGTGGGACCGATCCTTAAACCCCAGCGGTATCCTTGGGCGGTAGGGCTTAAGCTAAACGCAAACAAAGCAGCATGACTTACTTCCCTTGCATAATTAAAAAATCGATGCTGCCTACGGTAGGAAATTGTATTACCAACCATTTCACAAGCAGAAGAAAAATACCTGTTATTGCCAGTATTATGGGGACATAGCTTCATGCGAAAAGTACTGTTGTTTTTTCTTATTTCTGCATAATATGTGAATAGACCCTCTTGCGGGGGATGTTTGGAAGAGTAGCTGTTGCTAGATGTGTCCCCGTTTGAAAATTAAAGTCTGTCATTGTTATCATTATTATTTGTTCATTGAATCAGTCGAATGTGCGTCTGGTTTGTGACCAAGAGGCCGTGAGTTTGATCAGCGCCGGGTCGGGCAACATTCTTTCATCAGGGGCGTAGCTAAAAGAAAACCATTTGTACGCAAACCAAAGCAAATACTAAAACAAATAATTCCGTTTACCAAATGGGGACCACTCTTACAGGAAAGAATTTGCTCCCTTTAGGGAGCAAATTCTTTCCTGTAAGTGCGGTCCCCATGGCAAAGGAGGCTACTATGCTAGCCAATAAATAGTGTTACGTATATCCTAGACACATACAGTTCTTCTTTTTCTTCGTTCTTCGTTCTTCTTCTTCTACCACGTCTATTTTACGTTGTATTGAGTAATGTACTCAAATGCGTATCTGCGTACAGGTAGCTACGACCCCATACCCTGCTCATGCAGCCTTGCTCATTCTCTTCCTTGTTTCTGGCGAAATACTAGTTAATGTCTGTCGTGTTGTATGGTAAACCGTTAAGGCTCAACATCAACGTCGATACAGCGTCGTGACATGGCATCGACGCTGATGCGACATTGGTTAAACGGCATGTGTCCAGTGAGTCACTTTCTTGCACAAAACAATTATTTATTTTTCTTTTTCTTTTAGGAAAAGGGATTAGAATATGACGTACACATTGAAAATCATTTTACTATATCATTGTATGATCGATATTGTCCCACTTACCTGTTTTAAACCTTGAGACGCCGAGAAAAACTACATCTGAAAATGTCGTCTGCTAATGTCGTCTGTTGAATTTTTGCAAACTTTTTAAGAATATTTTTTTACATGCAGGCAAACAGTGTGGACCCAGATGAGAGCAGTCTGATCTGGGTCCACACTTTTTGCAAAACAGAGAATAAATACTTTTAAGGTAACCGGCAGACGACAATTGTCGCGATTGGCATTTTATGATAAAGTATCCTATGACACGATATGTAAACAAAAAACACTGTATACCAAAATCAGTAGAATGACGTATTGTGTTTGCACTGGAGTATTTCCAAAGAGTCGATTTCATGTACACAAAATTTATTACCATATGAAATCAATGAAAAATCAGAAAAAGAAATACCTTTAGATAAAATGACAACAATATTATCAATTTGCCTGTTTTGGGGGATTTCGTTAATTGAAGGTAGGTGTTAAACTTTTTTTCCATTTCAGAAAAAAAAAAAACATGTGAGATTTAACAGTATTTATCAGATGACGTCGCGTCTGAGAATGTAAAAATGTCATGTAATAAATAAATATGCAAATTAGTTGGATACGTCTCGTATCCTTACACGCACGACGTTGCGTTTACTTATGGCTGAATACTGATACATTTCTTACAAAATCGTGAATAAAATGCATTTTAAATGTCACAAGATAAACGGGAACGGGAGGTCGCGGGTTCGATCCCGGGCCGCGACATACAAAAGTCGTTAAAAATGGTACTAGCTCGCTTGGCACTTCGATTTACGGGGTAGAGCTAGGACTGGTCGACCCAGTGTTAGGATAATGTGACTGGGTGTGGTATCATGTAATGTGTCTGGGACATGATACTTCAGTGAGGCAGCACTATAAAAGTGAGCATTGAGCTCCCTGTCGCAACCAGACACCGTCGTGATATGACTGAAAAATTGTTGAAAGCGACGTTAAACCCGAATTCACTCACTCACTCACTCACTCACAAGATAAACAGAATCTTGCACTCGTGCGCATGTATTATTAAATTTATTAAGTTCGTTTAGGAAAAGGAACAACTCGTTTTTTATCCCTTTTCCTAAACTCGTTTAATAAATTCAATAATACATGAACTCTCATGTAAGATCCCCCATTTAAATTTCGCATTATTGAATGGCATAAACTTGTCGATTTTGTTTGATTTGAGGTTTCGTAATTTCCCCGTCAACACTGTACTCATGTGCGGTCGATTTCAGCTCTTCGTGGAAGCATCATGCAGTCCATCTATTCCTTCAAGCCCCGATTGCAAAGCCTCGCATTGTACTCGTTTAGTAAATATAATAAATGATGACTACTCATGTAAGATCCTCTATTTCTTGACTCAATAGATGATCAAAGCAGAGAGCACTGAGATCATTTGTTTGTTTGTGTTTAGGTTTTACCTCTCTGTCAACACTATTTAGGTCATTTTGAAGATGTTCCTCCAGATTTTCTGGGACTTTTACTCGACATTGAGATGAAATTAAGCCCAAGCCCTACCACCCAAACAAACGAGCGGTCCGACTAGCAACACTTTTTTCTGGGCAGGCTAACTCGTACTCAATTTCGGTCGGTTTCGGCTCTGCGCGAAAGCACCATGCAGCCCAAACTTTTTCTCCAACCCCGATGGACGGGGGCGCTCTGACAGCGTTGGTAGTTCGATTGTGTTTAGGCTGGTAATTTGACTGGAAGAACGGGGGCTAAGACTGTTTCGTTTAACCCAAAAAACTCCCGTTCTGTAAGCAAAATCCGCGTTCTGTGGCGTATGATCTGAGTCTACATTTGTTTGCCAACAACCCCAACACATGATTCCAGTCTAGACTTCTTACGCAACACTCTGACCTCATAGTGGTAAGAATAACGCGGCTATTTTCTGTTAACCCTTGTCCTGCTGAATATTTTAATCTGCCACACCCACTACCGATTATCAACCAATTAGATTACTTGATGCAAATTATTGCAACAAATTCACAATATGAATGACAAACAACGTAGATCCTGATCAGATGGCTTCTTAAGAAGCCATCTGATCTTGATCGACAATGTTTGAAAAGTAAGGCATATCCGGGCTCAGCAGGACAAGGGCCAATAGCTGTCACAATCAGCGATAGTCACGTGAACATCAACAACGAAAGGACACTGTGCTTAGTAACTCCGGGTTGATTGACACATTTAGATTTCGAAACCTCAATGAGCCGGATCTATCAATTACACACAGTCTATGCTGTAGTTTGAGGAAGAAATTGATTACTCGAAAAGCACTGAGAGTACTGGTGGGTCGATTGTCTCTGTGTAGGTCCATCACGTGAACATTTCCGTGAAATGAACACCCCTAAACCCCAGTTTGTGAGGTTACGGGGGTCTATATTATTTTTCTGAATACTGCTCCAAAACATAGGTTGTGGGTACTCGTTTGAACTGCCTCAACGAGGCGGTTCTAACGAGCACCCATAACCTATATCTGGAGTGAAAATAAGAACAAATTCACAAATTTTCAACAGAAAAATGTCCGTTGCTGAGAAATGAAAACATGCACCATGCCTTACGGGTGTGTTATCATAATGCGAAGAAATAGTCCTGGACTATGATTTAAACTGATTCATTCAATCCTAAAATTCCGATTTTTAAGCAAATAGTGTTGCTCTTGATCAGAAGCCTCGTGCTGTGACGTCTGGTTTAGGTTTACAGTTTGCCAAGCCCATCATATGATTCAGAGATAACCCTCTTACGCAACACCCTGACTTTACTGCGACTATTTTCTATAAAGAAGTTATTCATAGTCATTTGGACTTTAGCACTGAAAATCTATTCTGCTAAGTAACTTTGGGTCGACTGACAAGCAATCGACCCAAAAATAGCCTTGTTATTTGTTCCACTATGAGGTCAAAGTGTTGCGTACATGTAAGAGAGTTCTCTGTAAAATCTGGACTGGAATCATGTGTTTGGTTTGGCAAACAGTGTAGATATAGATCAGACGATAAGAGATAATTCGATTTATGGATTCGAATTTTGGATATCCCTTATTCGGCTGATTTATGGATATCCGTAATTCGAATTATCGAATTCTGGATATCTATAAATATGGATTAGATAGTAAAACGGCACCCCATACAGGTCGGGCTAGCAGTCTCTTCGCAATGTCGTTTCATCTCAGTTTCGAGTAAAAGTCCCACAAAATCGGAAGCAACGTCTCCAAAATGACCTCAACAGTTTTGACGAGGACTAAAAACCTCAACACAAACAAATAAAACCTTGCGAAATCCGTCCAAATGAAGGTGGTCTAGTAAGTATGTACGAAGTATGTTTTGGAGCAGCAATAAACATTTGGGGTAAACCACTGCAAAACCCACTTTTCCCCTTTCAACCGGGTGGCTTACTTACATGGACTTGTCATGGGGCGGAAACTATTGAAAAATACTTCATTGAGCAGGAGCGGAATTGGTGTTACTATTTACCACAACCGTTTCACAAGTAGTGCTGATCCAGGTGAGAAGGTGGCAAAAATGTTGTTGTTTTTTGTTGTTGTTTTTTAGCTCACCGGAGCCGAAGGCTTCGGGGGAGCATATAGGATAGGCAGTTGTCCGTCGTCTGCGTCTGCGTCCGTCAACACTTTCAAACGACATCTCCTCTGAAGCCACCTGGCCAATCGGGCCCAAATTTTATCTGTAGCATCCTTGGGCAGCGGGATTGAAAGTTTGTGTTTTTTATGAAAATCGGCTCATTAGTTTGGTTGCTATGGCAACTTAGAGTTTCCATAGACTTATAATTGGGAAAATTGAAAAATGGCATTTACTGCCAAGCCTCTGCAGATATTTTGACAAAACTTTCAGAGAAATGTTCCTTAGGCAATCTACTATCTGCCATATGCTTTTAGGCCTATGATTATTTTTATTGGTTGCCATGGAAACCAAAATGCAAAAAAAAAAGGTAGAAAATAAATACTTAAAAAATCATCTCCACAGAAACTATATGCTCTAGGAGGCTGAGACTTTATGTAAATATTCACCATATTTGCCTTTACAGGTTTTCTGTTTTTTTATGAAATTTGGCCTTTTAGTTTTGTTGCTATGGCAACTTAGAGTTTCCATTGACTTACAATGGGGAAAACTGAAAAATGGCATTTACTGCCAAGTAATTGTAGAAATTTTGTCAAAACTTACATAGAAATGTTCCTTGAGTAAACTTCTCTTAGCCCTATGCTTTTTGTCAACGTGGGGGTCCCTTACGTTGTGCCGGGGCCATGCCCCACCCCCTTTACTTCATAAAATGCCTTATATCTCAGAAACCTTACAGATCCCCACCCCTAAATCATATATATTCTTGTTCCTTATGATAAGATGCATTAAGTGATACCAACCTGGAGGTCCCCCGGGATATGCCGGGGACATGCCCGACCCCTCAACTTCATAAAAGGTCATTTATCTCAGAAACCATTCAGATCCTCACCCATGAACCATATATATTCTTGTTCCTTATGATAAGACACATTAAGTGACACAAACCTGTGGGTCCCCTGGGATGTGCCGGGGACATGCCCCACCCTCTCCACTTCATTAAATGCAATTTATCTCAGAAACCATTGAGATCCCCACCCATAAACCATATATATTCTCATTCCTTATGATAAGTTGCATTAAGTGACACCAACTTGGGGGTCCCCTGGGATGTGCCGGGACCATGCCCAACCCCCTCCACTTCATAAAAGGCCAAATATTCTAGAAACCTTACAGATCCCCACCCCTAAACCATATATATTCTTGTTCCTTATGATAAGACAGTTTCAGTGACACCAACCTAGGGGTCACCCAGGGCACACCCGGGCCATGCCCCACCCCTTGACTTCACAAAAGTCCATATATCTGAGAAACTGTTCAGAGCCCCAACCCTAATCCATATATATTCTTGTTCCTTGTGATAAGACGCAATCAGTGACAACAGCATGGGGGTCCCCTCGGGGTGCCACCGGCCATGCCCCACCCATTTACTTCATTAAAATCCATATATCTCAGAAACTGTTCAGATCCCCACCCCTTAACCATATATATTCTTGTTCCTTATGATAAGACAGTTTCAGTGACACCAACCTAGGGGTCACCCAGGGCACACCCGGGCCATGCTCCACCCCTTGACTTCACAAAAGTCCATATATCTGAGAAACTGTTCAGAGCCCCAACCCTAATCCATATATATTCTTGTTCCTTGTGATAAGACGCAATCAGTGACAACAGCATGGGGGTCCCCTCGGGGTGCCACCGGCCATGCCCCACCCCTTTACTTCATTAAAATCCATATATCTCAGAAACTGTTCAGATCCCCACCCCTTAACCATATATATTCTTGTTCCTTATGATAAGACACCACTTCATAATTGGCCATATACCTCAGAAACCATTCAATTCCCCATCCTATAATCACATATATTCTTGTTCATTGTTAATAGACACATTCAGTCATCCCCGTCTTGTGGGGTCCGCATTTCTCGTCCTGCCACTTCATAAAAGGGCCTCATATCTCAGAAACCATTCAGATCCCCACCGTTTAACCATATATACTCTTGGTCCTTATGATAAGACATATTCAGTCAAAACAATCTTGGGCTTTTCTTGGATCTGCCATGCCCGAATCCCTCCATTGCTTAAAAAGCCTTGCATCTCAGGAACCATACATATCCCCACTGCTAAACCATATATGTCTCTGTTTCTTTTGATAAGACGTATTTATTGACACTAACCAGGGCTCCATTGGGTCCATGCCCCACCTTCTTTACTTTATAAAACACCTAAGATTTCAGATACAGTCCACATGGGTGCTCATTTGGGTATGGAGTTCGTTTGGGAGACTTTATAATTGGTATATTAAAATCATATCATGTTTTAATACATGTCTGCCATTGGGCAGTGTCCACCTGAGCTCTAGTTTATGAAATTTAGCTCTTTGGTTTGTTTGCTATGCCAAGTTAAGAGTTTCCATTGACTTATAATGGGGAAAATTGAAAAATGACATTAATGTCATTCAAGATATTTTGCCACACTTTCATAGAAATGTTCCTTTAATAATGTTCCTTTTGGCCTATTTCTTGCCACAGATGGGAAATTGTCATTTGTCATCTGTTGTCAGGCAACAACACATTCAAGCGACATCAGAATCTGAAGCCACTAGGCTGATTGGATCCAAATTTTATCTGTAGCATCCTTGGGCACAGGGCTTCCATGGTTAATTAAAATACATTGCTGCCAGTGGGCAGTGGCCCCCTGAGCTCTGGTGAGCATTGTGGCCCATGGGCCTCTTGTTTGTGGGTGTTTTGTTGTTGTTTCCTTTTATTACCAACACACCTATTGACAACAATGAACGCGTCCAAAATTAATGACGGAAGAGCCCATCTGAGAAAAGCAGGAGTGTAAGTTTGCTTAGCTAGTTAATGACTAATTTTTCTTTTAAAAACATATTTGGTTTCGGTTGTTTTTCGTTTGGTCAAAAATCAGTAAATTTCACTGTATATTGCATTGTATTATGCTATTTTCAGGTCGAATTCGACCAGGGATAATAAAGGTTATTGCACATCACTAAGCATGCGAGGCATAGTCGGACAGATGGAAAAGCACCCGCAGTCTATACTAAGAATATAAACTAGAACCATATCAGTCGTGATCAGGGCCCCGTAATGGCATGTTTGAGGCGGGGTTAACCATATGTGTGTATGTGTGTGTGGTGGTCGGGAGTCATATCGGTAGATAAGTTTAGACATACATTGGGGTTGCCATGTCAGTAGCTGACTGTTTCTTGCTAGTTATTTTAAACATTGATTGCATGGTTTTAAAACTATGGCTGATGTAAAAGTATAGAGGGGCATAAGTCAAAATTTATTAAAGCTAGAGTTGTTTTCTCTTGCTGCACGTGTATATTTTTACTGTCAATAATTACAGCAAGTTTGATTGAAATATCTTTAAAGGATTTGATGAGGAAAAAGGATGAAAATCCTGAAATTTTGAACTTTTCAAAGGGGCATAACTCTAATTGTAGCTAGAGTTACATCACTTGTTTTTTGCTGTGACAACGAGTTGATGCATCTGACGGTTTGTAAGTTATTAAAAAAAATGGAACAGACAGACGGACGGATAAAGGGGCATAAGTCAAAATTTATTAAACATTGGGTTGTTTCCCTTTGTTACACTGTATTGTCACTGTCAATAACTACACCAAGTTTCATTGGAATATCTTTAACGGTTATTAAATTAGGATGAAAACAACGATAGAAAAAGGTCATAACTCTCACTATATTGTAGCTAGAGCTATAAAACTTGCCATGAAATTGTGTATTGTTGTTATGGCTTTATATTTTGTGTTGGTGCCTTTGGCGGTTTGTAAGTTATTAAGAAAAATGAAAAATGTGGACGGACAGGCGGACGAGCGGAGAGACGGTCAGGGTTATTACTATAGGGCACCCGCATTCTTTTGCAGAGCTCCAATTAGAAACATATCACAAACTCATGTACTCATCACAACATTTTTTTTTTTTTTTTTTTTTTTTTTGGGGGGGGGGGGGGGGTGGGGTTGGTTTTACATATCTTTTTATTTTATATTTTTTTTGGTTTTATATTTTTAATATACCTCATATCTCAGAAACCATTCAGATCCCCCGCGTTTAACCATATATACTCTTGGTCCTTATGATAAGACATATTCAGTCACAACAATCTTGGGCTTTTCTTGGATCTTGGATTTTTTTTTTTAGGTTTTGGTTTTACATATCTTTTTATTTTATTTTTTTATTTTTGGTTTTATATTTTTAATATACCTCATATCTCAGAAACCATTCAGATCCCCACCGTTTAATCATATATACTCTTGGTCCTTATGATAAGACATATTCAGTCACAACAATCTTGGGCTTTTCTTGGATCTGCCATGCCCGAATCCCTCCATTGCTTAAAAGGCCTTGCATCTCAGGAACCATACATATCCCCACTGCTAACCATATATGCCTCTGTTTCTTTTGATAAGACGCATTTATTAAAGTAATTTGGCATAAGGCAATTTTGCAGGTTATGTATTGTCAATATCAACCTCTATGCCGAACATGATCAAAGCCGGGTTTAGATGTTATACTCCGTATTCATTCTTTATATTATTTCAAGATTATTTCACTCATATCGAGCCGATCGTTAATCAGAGGTGGGCGAAAACCGGAGTACCCGGAGAAAAAACCACCTGACATTCCGTTGCAGACCTTGGCGTCTCACATGTGACCTGAGCGAGGCTCGAACCCACAGCGGTGAGAGACCTAATGATTAAGAGTCAGCGCTCTTATCCACTAGGCCACGGAGGCCCGTTCATCATAACAAAATTGCATTAATTAAAGGATGTGTATGTTTTATATTTTATCAGGTTGATTTTACCAAATAAATCACAGTGGAATTCGACAGTCCTCGACCTTTAACGGATCTCAAATATAAAATTTGTTTATTTAGCACATACGTATATCGCTGTTACTACAACAATATGTAAACTGCATTAAGGGGAAAGTACACTAAATCCGGGAAGGCAACTCTCTTTCAATCAAAGCACTGAGAGTGCTGATGGAGCGTAGCTTTGATAATATGATTTAGCGTCTGGTTGGAATTTTAATTCAGGCTCATATTGATCCAATGAACATAGCTGTCTGAAGCTATTCTGGGCCAGAAGTCGTGTTAAAGCAACAAGACCTATATTGAAATTAACTCACTCTAAGGTGTAGACCCCACAACCACCATCACGAAAACACGCCTGTACAAATACATTGTCAATTTTTCGGCAAAAAAATTGGAAATTTTAAGGTACAAAATTTTGATACTTTCTTATCTCTGCTCAAAACATTGATTGTGGGGACTTGATTGAACCGCCTTGACGAGGCAGTTTTATCAAGTACCCACAATCAATGTTTTTGAGCAATACAGCAACCATGCAGTTCTACAGTTTACTTGAAGATTTCTTCTGCAATAACTGCGGATGCGCAATTGTTTGGCGGCTTTAAAGTTATTTTATGTAATCAGTTTTTGAAAAAATACCTTGGGGAGGTTATTTATCTTGCATTAGACATTCTCATTGGTTACGTCTTGATGATGTTTATCTTCATGTGAAAAAATATCATAATTTTCCCAGGAGTTTATAAGTTATACATCCGTAATCAGTCTTTAAAAATTGCCGCGGTGAGGCTGTTTATAAAGCTATCTGTCATTAGACAATATCATCAGCTTGATCTTGTCAATTTACATCTGCATGCAAAACATTATAAAAATATACCCGTCGGTTTGAAAGTTATACGACCGTTACAGTGGGTGAATTATTTACCTTGCCGAGGCTAAAATAAAGAAATTAGGAATCGCGTTGGTTAGATCTGTACAGAATCTATCTGTATTCTAACAGTTGTCAAAATATTCAAAGTAGATTAGAAGTTACTGTTCGAAATAATTTTTCAGTTTGCCTAGGCGAGGCCGTTTGTACAGTAATTTGGCATAAGGCAATTTTGCAGGTTATGTATTGTCAATATCAACCTCTATGCCGAACATGATCAAAGCCGGGTTTAGATGTTATACTCCGTATTCATTCTTTATATTATTTTTCCTCGGCGAGGCCATTCATAAAGTAATCTTGCATAAAACAGCCTCATGGGTTAGGTATTGTCAATATCAATCCGAATGCCAAAAATAATCGGAATATTCAGAGAGGTTTGAACATTATACTCTGTTAACATTTCTCTAAATATATATTGGATCGGTGAGGCCATTTATGAAGTGATCTTGCATACGACAGTTTCTTGGGTTAGTTATTGTCAATATCAATCCATAGGAATATTTGAAGAGGTTTAGACATTATACTCCGTTATCATTATATAAAAATAAATTGCCACGACGAGACCATTTTTTGAAGTGATTTGGCATTAAGGCAATTTCTTTGGTTAGATATTGTCATACAACACAGTGCACAGTCTTTTACCGGAAACCAACAACTGCCCTTCTTGAATCAGCGAAAGGGATAGAATCACCGTGGAACAGATTTCACGATCAATTTCCTGGAAAGAATGTTGCCGAGCCCGACAGGTATCGAACTTGCGTCTGAGCTGATAACTTGCTTTATTTATGGCCACATGCCTAGGACGCAGACAGGTCGCTTCCCCCCCCCCCCCCGCACCCCCACACACAAACATTAACCCATACTCTGAGTATATGTCTAGCAGCCTTTTAAGGGACAAACATAGCTGACCCATATCAGACGCTACAACAAGTGGCGTCTCATCTGTGTCTAAACTGCAAAATTTACTGCTTACAATATAAGCCTTGACGTGCACCTGTCCAAACTCATTCCAACTGTCTTATTTTGGTAATACATTATCGACCCAGACTGCGTACTTTTAACCCATTTTAAACGAATGGAATCCTTAACACCTTATATCAGTATGGAATGAGTTCATTTTAAAACCAGGGCTGTCAGGTTGTGGCTTCCACGAAATATTTGGCAAAAATGGCTGAACCTTTTTTGTAAGTATGCAGTGAAGGTCATAATGAGTCTCCGCGTTCTGTGGTATCTGATCTTGGTTTGTCCTGTTTGCAAGTTGCCAGGTTTGGGATTTTATGGTACACATGGGCTGTAAACTGGGTTATATGAACTGAACTATAAAAAGATTAGACTGCTACACAGTTCATCTATTAAAAAAAAATATTCATCTATTCCGTTTGAAATAGGTGGTCTGTGAAACAATTTATAAGAAGATACCGCACGGCGTAATAATCTACTATGTTAACACGGGGTTATATGTTCTCACTGGTGATTGGGTCATATGCAGTAACACCGAAAGTAGTGCCGAAATCACTTCTAATTCCACTGGAGCTACGCTGCAACAGCTACGCTCCAAAAATGGTTTAGTGCCTCTTACAAAAAGCATGCGTTTCATGATGCTAGTGGTTGCTGCAAGTCTTTGCTCTAGCATCCAGGTTTGATCCTTGCAAGATTATAAGAAATTTATATGGGTGTGAGGGGTGGATGGAAAAATCCGTCCCGAGGGTCACTGTCCGGCATCACGAGGCTTGCCGAGTGATGCCGGACAGTGATCCCTCGGGACGGATTTTTCTACTGTTATAAATATCCAAAATGGAATTATACTGCAAGTATCATAAGATTTTGTGGACATGTATGTATATCTTCGGGTAGAAAATGTATCAGTCATGTTAGAGTAAGACTAAAACCAAAAACAATGAAATAAAATACCAACTGAATAAAAAACAATCAAAAGTTAAGAATCCATTGTATTGTGGTGAATGAACTAATTTTGCCCATTTTCTTATCAGCTGTGCAGAAAATTTAAGCTGGCAGACATGCAATTTTTCAGCGGCTTGGCTGTATTGACTGGGTCGTTAAATGTACTGAGCGTAGATGCCCGAAGACAAGTTTTCTCTGGACTCGGCTATATAACATAACGGAAAGTATCCCTTAATAATTCTAAGTTCTCTTGGAAAGACTATGGAACGCTGTGTCAAAAATATGTGTACAATTATGCCATCTAAAACCAGTCACTTACACCATTTCAGTCAGTCTTAGTCTAAGGCGACTACCAACTACTTCATAATTACCATACCTTTTGAGAAGCTGTAGACAGCGGAAAAGAAGTAAGACCGGTATCCTGTGATATCCGTAAGGCCTTCGACAAAGTCTTGCACGGGGGATTACTTCATAAACACTCGGGAATAGGGTGTTCTGACAAGATAATTCGATGGTTTTATAGCTACCTTTCTGATCGTAAACAAATTGATTGTCCTGAATGGACAAGCTTCTGATTGGACTTGTGTTCAAGCAGGTGTACCACAAGGCTCAATTCTTGGCCCACTTTTATTTCTTGTTTATATAAATGACATTGTCAAGGATATAGTCTGCTCAGTGTCGACGACACAAGTCTTTACGGCATTGTAGACACTCCCCATTCAGCTGCACATTCCCTAAAGACTGACTTAGATACATCTGTAACTGGGCTGAAAACTGGCTAGTCTCCTTTAATGCCAATAAAACCTTCTCAATGGTCATCTCACGGAAATTACTACCGTAACAGCATCCACCTTTACTCATGAACAATACGGCGTGCTAACTGATACAGACACTCACTAACTTCCTCCACTTCATGTTCCAGGTCAAACCATGTATATGATATATAGGCCTGGACTCAGATGAACATCATAAGAGCTCTGCCGTAAAGCTAGATATGTGGCATTCATTCTTCCACTCTTACAATACTGTGATTTAGTTTGGGATAACTGCTCAGCAGAAACTAAGAAACAACTTGATGCAGTACATATCGAAGTGGCGTGGTTATTACTGGAGCCTGCAGTATAGAAAAGACCCTTGCAAACTTAGGATGGGAACCACTTCAGAATCGCAGAAATAAACATAAAAGTTGTATTTTTTTTTTATAAAAAAGTAAATGGCCTTTCCCCAAACTATCTCTCTGATCCTGTGCCCCCACTAACTCAGGAAACCAATAGATACGACCTCAGAAACGCAAATAATATTCGAAATTACCATTTGTTCTACAAGCTACCATCAACTATTCGTGCATGGAACAATCTGTCTGAAGAGTCTAAGCAAGCAACATCTGTTTCTGCATGCATTAAAGTTCCGTCTAAATACGGACCGCAAGAAACCACCAAAATATAACAACGCTGGAGTACCCACAATCTATGATTGGACAAAAATGTGTAAAATGTCAGAAATTTTAATCTGAATTTTTTTATTTATTTTTTTTTTTGGTGGTAACATATTCAATATAAGAATAGGCGTGTTTTGGTTATGTTACCTGACATTGAGGTGAAATGACATCTGACGCCCTGTCGCCCAGCGAAACCAATAGGGTTTATAAGCATGGGCGGTCCGACTCGCATCGCTTTGCCTGGGCAGGCTTAGCTCATTTAAGCGGTTTCCCAGGACTCGTGTATGGTCGGATTCTTTGGGGTGCCGTTTTACTATTTATTCCCTATTTATAGATATCATTAATTATTTATGGATAGCCATAATTCGAAATATGGATATCCATAAATCATTTATGGATATCCGTATCTCGAATTATGGATATCCACATTTCGAATTATGGATATCCATAATTCTAATTATGGATACCCATAAATCAATCTGAATTAACGATATCATAAATCGAATTATGCATATCCATTATTCGATTTACGGGTATCCATAAATCAATCTGAATTAACGATATCATAAATCGAATTATGGATATCCATTATTCGATTTATGGATATCTGTAATTCGAATTATGGATATCCATTATTCGGCTGATGTATGGATATCATTAATTCGAATTATGGATATCCATAAATCCAATTATGGATATCCATAATTTGATTTATGGATATCATTAATTCAGTTCCATAATTCGAATTATGGATATCGTTAATTAGAATTATATATATTCATAATTCGATATCATTAATTCGAGTTATGTATATCAATGTTTCGTCTTTGTATACAAATACAATTAATAATGACTGAAATCAAAGACTTTTGCGTTGAATTATGGATATCCATAATTCGAAATATGGATATCATTAATTCAATCCGATTTATAGATATCAATAATTCGAACTATGGATATCATTAAATCGAATTATGGATAACCATAATCAGCGGATTAATTGATATCCATATTTTGATTTATTGATATTCATAATTGGAATTATGGATATCCATAATTATGGATATCCATAAATCGATCTGAATTAATGATATCCATAAATCGAATTATGGATATCCATAATTCTATATAAAGATATCTATAATTCGAATTATGGATATCTAATAATCGGCTGATTTATGGATATCCATAATTAGAATTATGGATTCCCATAAATCGAATTATGTATACCTATAAATATGGATTAAATAGTAAATCGGCACCCCATAGGATTCAGCTCTGCGTGGAAGCATCATGCAGCCCACCTGTTTCTCCAAGGCCCGATGAGCGGGGAAGACCACAGAGACTAGTTGTGGTGTAAAATCCAAGCTGCGAACACTCAGGTGCTGATCAGACTGCGCGGCCTGCGCAGTCTTATCAGCACCTTAGTTGGTCGCAAAGGGCAGAAACAGATTTACTGCGGACATTTCTCACTTAAGGGGAATGGGTACATCTTCAGGGGAGGCAAGTCCTGCAAAAGTATTTTTGTCTCCCATGTCAATAGGGGTCAACTCTTAAAGGAAAGAATTTGCTCCAAAGGAGCCTTTTTTCAGTGGGACAGGGCTTATAGAAAAGCGAACAGGAAGTCCCGAAAGTTATCTCCCTTTGAAAAATGGCGGAAAAATATGCCAGGTGTTCCCATTCCCCTTAATATCCGTATTTGACGGATATACATGCTTCATGGCGCTATTCATTCTATATCAAAATTTTTATTTTATTCTGTATTTATTATGTACGTAATTTTCTAATTTCAATCAAATATCCATAGTCTGTACCCCAACAGCCCTTTTTAAGAACAAACAAACGTGTAGTTGAGGTGGTGCAAAGAAGTAATAGCTTCCTAAAATGGATGGCTTTCCCATTCGTGTCTGACCTACGCATTGACGGCGATCAACTAAGGTCGTATGAAGTCGGGACATCTGTTTAATGGAGTAGGGTATATTTGCAACACACAACATGATGTCGCTCGTGGGAACAGTCGTTCGCCGGAACAAAGTGTCCGTGGTGGGGACACTGGAAATTAGATACAGAAAACCGTAAAATTTGGGTTATCTTTGCATATTAATTTAAATGTATCGTGTTCTATTCTCTTCATTTGGGTCAAGCGAATAACAGTCGTCGTTTATTAAAAGTTATTTATTTTTTTGACTGTTATGAAATTTGATAACGCCTCGCATTTTTGTTGAATAGTTGGCGTGTCATACTAAGTTATTTATAAGACTTTCAAGGGGCGTAACAAATCAAAACAAACAAAAAAATCAACACTCTGCATATTTTGCAATAGTTTGATTAATCACTTTAATTTTGATTAAAGGATTTCAATTAAAAAATACATAAAATATGCCTAACATAAAGTTTTATGAATCTATTCCAGTTTGTATTGGTGACAAAATATTTGCTGGTAATGAACCTTTTCATAGTTGAAATTATTTTGATACTAATAGTAAGTTGCGGTCCTCCGCGAACGGCGGGGTAGCCCCTATGTGCTTTTAGCGCCCGGTTACCTTACAAAATCTATCAAGTCAAGTCCGCGAACGGCTTAGGACAAACGCTGTTCCTTGGGTGAGATTTGTGCCTTCCTCCGATTAAGACTTCGGTATTTTCCCTTTGGTCAGCTGACACCTGTCGAATTGGCAAGTGCCAGCACATTGGAGGCCCTGGGAAGAGCAGTTCATAAACTAATCCCATTTAGCGAGATGGGGTGCTTCTAGCGCCCGGTTACCTTACAAAATCTATCAAGTCAAGTCAAGTCCGCGAACGGCCCCGCTAGGAGGGAACTAAAACTGACAGCACTAGGATACCAAGGGGAGATAAACGCGATTTCTTTGCTCAATCTAATGTCACAGGAAATGAGGGACGCGGTTTTCAATTTCTTTGAGAAAACAAACTACCTGGGCAAAATATAGGGGAAAGCTAAGGGCGCAGACTAAATTTATTGCACTGTTACGAGAGACACACCCCGTACGAGGTTACACACAAGCATGCCTGAAACCAAAACCGTTACAGACCCGATTTCAGAAACAATAAATGATTTAACCGCACCTTAGACGCTACCAACCAAAAAGGAGCGTAGTGATCAAAGGGCGGCCGTCTCACGGCAAAAAGGGTAGGCACTGTGGTTTGCGGCCTCGGCTTTGCACTTAGGAGTGCCTAACGGTGACAGCGATCCCTGGATCACTGTGAGAAGACCATAACAGAACGGGGCATGGACCCACCACAAGGACAATCCATAGCCCCGACCCACACTCCAAAGGGGTGTGGCAAGCGAGAGGTTAAGACGAGGTGTAGCGTTGTGGTTGCGGCCCACTGGCTTTGCACTTATGAGCGCTGCACCAAAATCCTAGCTGATCGGGAGCCACACTGCCCGAAATAGGATCACACGAGAACACGCCGGAACTGGGCATGGATCCATCACAAGGAAAATCCATCGCCCGGCCTCTCCGGAGGGGGGAAGGCAAACGGGAAATCAGGACGAGATGTAACGCTGGGGTTTGCGGTCTTAGGACTTTGGCACTGAGCAGCGTTGCGTCAAAATCCTGGCTGATCGAGAGCCACACAACCCAAAGGAGAACGACACACCAACACACTAGCAAACAAAAGGCTCTCCTTCAGGAATGCACATAGATTAGTGGGACAGAAATAAGAAACAATAGGCCTTATCACATCTCTTTGTTTTTCTTTTTTTTCGCTTTCGAATAAAGGATGTACATTATAAGGTTACCCAAACGGAATGATATGGGGGCCACAAAAGGACCCTTTTATAAACACCTGACTAGCAGAAAAATCACAGGAAGGCTCTCTCTAAGCACACATGGTATTGCTTCTGTCCCTCTCTTGACAAATGAATACGGTCCCTATAATAGTGCCTGTGGAGGCGGCCATCGCTGTCCCAACTTTGCCTTCGGAAAATATGAAACGCTGTCCCACAAGTCAACATCATAGCTCGCCACGCGCATACCACCATGGCCGAAAAACCGAACCTCGCCTGGTACATCAAACAGCCCTCGGTACTGCCCTTGTCGTTTAACATAAGAATCACCAAAAAACAGCAAATCGCGCCATGACCGTAATTAAAACGAACGGTCAAGACGACCATATATTTATACAGATAAGGGAAATAAACTAACTAACTAGGGCATGACTTAGCGGGACCCTGAAGGAGGGCATCAACACACAACCACCCACGCAAAACTAAAACAACATACATCCACCCACGCAATGCTCCATTAGGTAGATAAAGCGATAGTTGTAGAATAGTTGTAGAGTAGGAATCCCGTAGAGAGGATAGTATAGGAAAAGAGAGATAAAAAATCTGGAGATAGAAGAAGAAGAAGAAGAGTTTAGTTCCTAAAAAGCGATTTCAAACATTGTTAACTGTAAATATGACACATAAAAACAAGATCGCATAGGAGTGCTCGACTGCGCACATGCGCAGGCGGACGCTTGTAAGCGACCTATGAATTTGTACTAACTGCATTGCTAACGAGATCGGCACACGATATCTCGGGCCCTCAAACGACTAGGTAGGAATACAATTCCTCCTATGTTGCCTTCCTTCAAGTAGGATTTGATAATGACATGTAAAGATGGCGACTCAGAATGACCCACTTAATTACGGTCCCACAGAATATGACATCCTACGTGGAGGAGGGCACCACATTTTCCTAACTTTAACAAAAAAATGCAGAAAAGGAGATTGACCTACTTCCACATCCTCCGCGATAGAGGTCCCCCACAAACTAAAATAAACACGAACTTGGGCCCGAGACGGCGGAGGCCGTCACACTATACTATATGTTGTATGTACAGAATAAACAAAAATCACAAAATATAATCTACAAGCACAACCTTGCAGGTACAAAAACTGTCCTACCCAGCATAAGAGAGCGGGTGGGCTTGCCCCAAAACGGACAACACCATCTTTAAAGCACAAGAAAAACAAACACGACAGGTCCGTGGCGGGGCGAGCACATCCGCCCGCATATATACTCAATAAGCTGGGGGCACAGACCAAATAATGTAAAAATGTACATACGTTACAACAATATGCAAAAATCAAACAAAAAATAAAAAATAAAAAACAAAAATACCAATATCAAAATAGATACAAAAAGCGTAGACGACATCCATAGACATGGCGCTGGCGTGAGGGTGTAGATGCGGCTGAAGCTACAAGCTAGAAGAAAGAAATGGATGGACTCTACAATTTTGTGGTGCAAATAAGCACCACAAAATGGCTAAAAAGCTTTGTCTCGAATCCCCTGATTGAATATAAGGTGCATAACACGTAACATGGAAACGTGTATAGCAATCTTTAGAAACGTCTTCCAAATCGCAATGAAACTTTCAAACAAAATTAACTGCTAAACGATCCCCTTAATGATAAGTTCAAACTCGGAGCCTACCCTGTTACACAAAACAACCCACACCCCTTTGCGGCAAACCGCAAAAACCCAAGGCACAGCACTGCTATAACTTAAACGCAGTGCAATCACGCAGCCAAACCTTTAGAATGGAGTTCCAAATTACTACAACTAAACTATGTTGCACAAAAACAAAGGCTCACATTGGAACTGTGCAACATATCCACAGCCCTTGAAATATGAAGCACGCCTAGCCCAGAAACTCCTACATTTAAAGATGCCCTTTAGCGACAGGACACATGTACTCCTGAAGCAAACGGGAAGACAAAATATAAGCCCCACCGAGACCTGGAAAGGTCACGGCACCGTTTCACAAACCTCTCAGGACGGAGCTCGGCGATTGGCTACAGGGCAAGGGGGTGCCCGTGGGCTCGGAGACACCTGAGACGTGAGACGACAAACATGGACGGACGGGACTGGAGCCGAGCGATGGTCTCCCTGTTCACCGGCAACGGGGAATAGGGGTACCACCGAACGGCTACGGTGTAGTGCCAGCATGGATTCGTTCCCTGGGACCCCACCAGCTGACGACCCGCGACACGGGGAAACAATCCGCGAATGAAGTCACCTAACTCCCAATCGGCTAGCTGATAACTGTCAAGCAGACAGGAGTCAGCATATTGGCAGCCTAGGGAAAAGAGCAGTACCTCCAACTAATCCCAGCTGGCGAACTGGGGGTAGCCCCTATGTGCCCTTGGCGCCCGGTTACCTTAAAAACATCCGTCAGTCATCTATTTATTTTGCATCAGGACAAAGAAGAAGAACAACGTTGAATTCGAAGGGATGTTTTTTATTGTATCGTGACCCCAAATGAATATCAAAGGAGTCATTAAAATGTCCATTTAAAGAAGCATTTAACCCAGCTAATTAAAAATCAATTAGTCCTTACAAAAGAAA
The DNA here is from genome assembly GCA_963580285.1 of Lucinisca nassula. NCBI lineage: Eukaryota > Metazoa > Mollusca > Bivalvia > Lucinida > Lucinidae > Lucinisca > Lucinisca nassula. The sequence goes on from CAUZLF010000124.1 coordinate 80,414, forward strand.
CATTCTGACTAAAAGACAAAAATTATTCTATTGTGGAAGCAGGTTACAAACCGCATACAAATCCATGCACTTTCCACTTGTCTGGAGCAAAATAATCCGTAAACAAAATTTGCCGCATGACGTTAAATTAAACTGGAAATTTCTTCTGACGTAACGTCAACTTTCAACGTCCTTTTCCACGTTTTACGCTGATACTCGTAACCGCTGATACTCGTTTTCAGCATTTCTTTTAGGGCTACTGATGAGGCCTTGATGGCTGAAACAAGCTTGTCTGGCCCAAACAACAAATGGATTCTGCTATTTTCGTTTTTGAATGCGTTCATGGTTCATGGTTCTCAAAGGGCATCCCTTTTAGCCTTATTTAATACACATGCTTTAAAGCAAACTAGACATTTGAACAATTTCCTGCAATTGTTTTTAGCGATTTGTGGATTCCATACATGGACTCCTTTAATAGATTGTTCCCAGCAAGGACAATTTATATAGGTATGTTTAATAGACTGTTCCCACCAAGGACACTTTCTGTAGGTATGTTTTATAGACTGTTCCAAGCACAGACACTTCTGTAGGTATGTTTATAGACTGTTCCCAGCCCGGACAATTATATAGGTATGTTAAATAGACTGTTCCCACCAAGGACACTTTTCGTAGTTATGGTTAGTAGACATTTTCCAGCACGGACACTTTCTACAGCTATCATTAAAAGACTGGTCCTAGCATGGACACTTTCTGTAGGTATATTTAAAAGATTGTTCCCACCACGGACACTTTCTGTAGTATGCTTCATAGTCTGTTCCCAGCAAGGACACTTTCTGTAGCTATGTTTAATAGACTGTTCCCATCAAGGACACTTTCTGTAGGTATGTTTAATATATTGTTCCCAGCACGGATACTTCTGTTGGTATGTTTAATAGACTGTTTCCAACAAGGACACTTTTATACGTATGTTTAATAAGAAGTTCCCACCAAGAACACTTTCTGTAGCTATGTTTAATAGACTGTTCCCAGCATGGACACTTTTTGTAGCTATGTTTAATAGGCTGTTTCCAGCACGGACACTTCTGTATATATGTTTAATAGACTGTTTCCAAGGTCTCTTTCTATACGTATGTTTAATAAACTGTTCCCACCAAGGACACTTTCTGTAGCTATGTTTAATAGAATGTTCCCACCAAGGACACTTTCTGTAGCCATTTTTAACAGACTGTTCCCACTAAGGACACTTTTTGTAGCTATGTTTAATAGGCTGTTTCCAGCACGGACACGTCTGTATATATGTTTAATAGACTGTTTCCAACAAGGACTCTTTCTATACGTATGTTTAATAAACTGTTCCCACCAAGGACACTTTCTGTAGCTATGTTTAATAGAATGTCCGCACCAAGGACGCTTTCTGTAGCCGTTTTTAACAGACTGTTCCCACCAAGGACACTTCATGTAGCTATGTTTAATAGACTGTTCCCAGCATGGACACTTTTTGTAGTTATGTTTAATAGAATGTTCCCACCAAGGACACTTTCTGTAGACATTTTTAACAGACTGTTCCCACCAAGGACACTTCATGTAGCTATGTTTAATAGACTGTTCCCAGCATGGACACTTCATGTAGCTATGTTTAATAGACTGTTCCCAGCATGGACACTTTTTGTAGCTATGTTTAATAGAATGTTCCCACCAAGGACACTTTCTGTAGCCGTTTTTAACAGACTGTTCCCACCAAGGACACTTCATGTAGCTATGTTTAATAGACTGTTCCCAGCATGGACATTTTTTGTAGCTATGTTTAATAGAATGTTCCCACCAAGGACACTTTCTGTAGCCATTTTTAACAGACTGTTCCCACCAAGGACACTTCATGTAGCTATGTTTAATAGACTGTTCCCAGCATGGACACTTTTTGTAGCTATGTTTAATAGGCTGTTTCCAGCACGGACACTTCTGTATATATGTTTAATAGACTGTTTCCAACAAGGACTCTTTCTATACGTATGTTTAATAAACTGTTCCCAACAAGGACACTTTCTGTAGCTATGTTTAATAGAATGTCCCCATCAAGGACACTTTCTGTAGCCGTTTTTAACAGACTGTTCCCACCAAGGACACTTCATGTAGCTATGTTTAATAGACTGTTACCAGCATGGACACTTTTTGTAGTTATGTTTAATAGAATGTTCCCACCAAAGACACTTTCTGTAGACATTTTGAACAGACTGTTCCCACCAAGGACACTTCATGTAGCTATGTTTAATAGACTGTTCCCAGCATGGACACTTCATGTAGCTATGTTTAATAGACTGTTCTAAGCATGGACACTTTTTCTAGCTATGTTTAATAGAATGTTCCCACCAAGGACACTTTCTGTAGCCGTTTTTAACAGACTGTTCCCACCAAGGACACTTCATGTAGCTATGTTTAATAAACTGTTCCCAGCATGGACACTTTTTGTAGCTATGTTTAATAGAATGTTCCCACCAAGGACACTTTCTGTAGCCATTTTTAACAGACTGTTCCCACCAAGGACACTTCATGTAGCTATGTTTAATAGACTGTTCCCAGCATGGACACTTTTTGTAGCTATGTTTAATAGGCTGTTTCCAGCACGGACACTTCTGTATATATGTTTAATAGATTGTTTCAAACAAGGACTCTTTCTATACGTATGTTTAATAAACTGTTCCCACCAAGGACACTTTCTGTAGCTATGTTTAATAGAATGTGCCCACCAAGGACACTTTCTGTAGCCGTTTTTAACAGACTGTTCCCACCAAGGACACTTCATGTAGCTATGTTTAATAGACTGTTCCCAGCATGGACACTTTTTGTAACTATGTTTAATAGAATGTTCCCACCAAGGACACTTTCTGTAGCCATTTTAACAGACAGTTCCCACCAAGGACACTTCATGTAGCTATGTTTAATAGACTGTTCCCAGCATGGACACTTTTTGTAGCTATGTTTAATAGGCTGTTTCCAGCACGGACACTTCTGTATATATGTTTAATAGACTGTTTCCAACAAGGTCTCTTTCTATACGTATGTTTAATAAACTGTTCCCACCAAGGACACTTTCTGTAGCTATGTTTAATAGAATGTTCCCACCAAGGACACCTTCTGTAGCCATTTTTAACAGACTGTTCCCACTAAGGACACTTTTTGTAGCTATGTTTAATAGGCTGTTTCCAGCACGGACACTTCTGTATATATGTTAAATACACTGTTTCAAACAAGGACTCTTTCTATACGTATGTTTAATAAACTGTTCCCACCAAGGATACTTTCTGTAGCTATGTTTAATAAAATGTCCCCACCAAGGACACTTTCTGTAGCCGTTTTTAACAGACTGTTCCAACCAAGGACACTTTATGTAGCTATGTTTAATAGACTGTTCCCAGCATGGACACTTCATGTAGCTATTTTTAATAGACTGTTCCCAGCATGGACACTTTTTGTAGCTATGTTTAATAGAATGTTCCCACCAAGGACACTTTCTGTAGCCGTTTTTAACAGACTGTTCCCACCATGGACACTTCATATAGCTATGTTTAATAGACTGTTCCCAGCATGGATACTTTTTGTAGCTATGTTTAATAGAATGTTCCCAACAAGGACACTTTCTGTAGCCATTTTTAACAGACTGTTCCCACCAAGGACACTTCATGTAGCTATGTTTAATAGACTATTCCCAGCATAGACACTTTTTGTAGCTATGTTTAATAGGCTGTTTCCAGCACGGACACTTCTGTATATATGTTTAATAGACTGTTTCAAACAAGGACTCTTTCTATACGTATGTTTAATAAACTGTTCCCACCAAGGACACTTTCTGTAGCTATGTTTAATAGAATGTCCCCACCAAGGACACTTTCTGTAGCCGTTTTTAACAGACTATTCCTACCAAGGACACCTCATGTAGCCAAGTTTAATAGAATGTTCCCAGCATGGACACTTTTTGTAGCTATGTTTAATAGAATGTTCCCACCAAGGACACTTTCTGTAGCCATTTTTAACAGACTGTTCCCACCAAAGACACTTCATGTAGCTATGTTTAATAGACTGTTCCCAGCATGGACACTTTTTGTAGCTATGTTTAATAGGCTGTTTCCAGTACGGACACTTCTGTATATATGTTTAATAGACTGTTTCCAACAAGGACTCTTTCTATACGTATGTTTAATAAACTGTTCCCACCAAGGACACTCCCTGTAGCTATGTTTAATAGAATGTCCCCACCAAGGACACTTTCTGTAGCCGTTTTTAACAGACTGTTCCCACCAAGAACACTTCATGTAGCTATGTTTAATAGACTGTTCCCAGCATGGTCACTTTTTGTAGTTATGTTTAATAGAATGTTCCCACCAAGGACACTTTATGTAGACATTTTTAACAGACTGTTCCCACCAAGGACACTTCATGTAGCTATGTTTAATAGACTGTTCCCAGCATGGACACTTCATGTAGCTATGTTTAGTAGACTGTTCCAAGCATGGACACTTTTTGTAGCTATGTTTAATAGAATGTTCCCACCAAGGACACTTTCTGTAGCCGTTTTTAACAGACTGTTCCCACCAAGGACACTTCATGTAGCTATGTTTAGTAAACTGTTCCCAGCATGGACACTTTTTGTAGCTATGTTTAATAGAATGTTCCCACCAAGGACACTTTCTGTAGCCATTTTTAACAGACTGTTCCCACCAAGGACACTTCATGTAGCTATGTTTAATAGACTGTTCCAAGCATGGTCACTTTTTGTAGTTATGTTTAATAGAATGTTCCCACCAAGGACACTTTCTGTAGACATTTTTAACAGACTGTTCCCACCAAGGACACTTCATGTAGCTATGTTTAATAGACTGTTCCCAGCATGGACACTTCATGTAGCTATGTTTAGTAGACTGTTCCAAGCATGGACACTTTTTGTAGCTATGTTTAATAGAATGTTCCCACCAAGGACACTTTCTGTAGCCGTTTTTAACAGACTGTTCCCACCAAGGACACTTCATGTAGCTATGTTTAGTAAACTGTTCCCAGCATGGACACTTTTTGTAGCTATGTTTAATAGAATGTTCCCACCAAGGACACTTTCTGTAGCCATTTTTAACAGACTGTTCCCACCAAGGACACTTCATGTAGCTATGTTTAATAGACTGTTCCCAGCATGGACACTTTTTGTAGCTATGTTTAATAGGCTGTTTCCAGCACGGACACTTCTGTATAAATGTTTAATAGACTGTTTCCAACAAGGACTCTTTCTATACGTATGTTTAATAAACTGTTCCCACCAAGGACACTTTCTGTAGCTATTTTTAATAGAATGTGCCCACCAAGGACACTTTCTGTAGCCGTTTTTAACAGACTGTTCCCACCAAGGACACTTCATGTAGCTATGTTTAATAGACTGTTCCCAGCATGGACACTTTTTGTAACTATGTTTAATAGAATGTTCCCACCAAGGACACTTTCTGTAGCCATTTTAACAGACTGTTCCCACCAAGGACACTTCATGTAGCTATGTTTAATAGACTGTTCCCAGCATGGACACTTTTTGTAGCTATGTTTAATAGGCTGTTTCTAGCACGGACACTTCTGTATATATGTTTAATAGACTGTTTCCAACAAGGTCTCTTTCTATACGTATGTTTAATAAACTGTTCCCACCAAGGACACTTTCTGTAGCTATGTTTAATAGAATGTTCCCACCAAGGACACTTTCTGTAGCCATTTTTAACAGACTGTTCCCACTAAGGACACTTTTTGTAGCTATGTTTAATAGGCTGTTTCCAGCACGGACACTTCTGTATATATGTTAAATACACTGTTTCCAACAAGGACTCTTTCTATACGTATGTTTAATAAACTGTTCCCACCAAGGATACTTTCTGTAGCTATGTTTAATAAAATGTCCCCACCAAGGACACTTTCTGTAGCCGTTTTTAACAGACTGTTCCCAGCAACGACACTTCATGTAGCTATGTTTAATAGACTGTTCCCAGCATGGACACTTTTTGTAGTTATGTTTAATAGAATGTTCCCACCAAGGACACTTTCTGTAGACAATTTTAACAGACTTTCCCACCAAGGACACTTTTTGTAGCTATGTTTAATAGGCTGTTTCCAGCACGGACACTTCTGTATATATGTTTAATAGACTGTTTCAAACAAGGACTCTTTCTATACGTATGTTTAATAAACTGTTCCCACCAAGGACACTTTCTGTAGCTATGTTTAATAGAATGTCCCCACCAAGGACACTTTCTGTAGCCGTTTTTAACAGACTATTCCTACCAAGGACACCTCATGTAGCCAAGTTTAATAGAATGTTCCCAGCATGGACACTTTTTGTAGCTATGTTTAATAGAATGTTCCCACCAAGGACACTTTCTGTAGCCATTTTTAACAGACTGTTCCCACCAAAGACACTTCATGTAGCTATGTTTAATAGACTGTTCCCAGCATGGACACTTTTTGTAGCTATGTTTAATAGGCTGTTTCCAGTACGGACACTTCTGTATATATGTTTAATAGACTGTTTCCAACAAGGACTCTTTCTATACGTATGTTTAATAAACTGTTCCCACCAAGGACACTCCCTGTAGCTATGTTTAATAGAATGTCCCCACCAAGGACACTTTCTCTAGCCGTTTTTAACAGACTGTTCCCACCAAGAACACTTCATGTAGCTATGTTTAATAGACTGTTCCCAGCATGGTCACTTTTTGTAGTTATGTTTAATAGAATGTTCCCACCAAGGACACTTTCTGTAGACATTTTTAACAGACTGTTCCCACCAAGGACACTTCATGTAGCTATGTTTAATAGACTGTTCCCAGCATGGACACTTCATGTAGCTATGTTTAGTAGACTGTTCCAAGCATGGACACTTTTTGTAGCTATGTTTAATAGAATGTTCCCACCAAGGCACTTTCTGTAGCCGTTTTTAACAGACTGTTCCCACCAAGGACACTTCATGTAGCTATGTTTAGTAAACTGTTCCCAGCATGGACACTTTTTGTAGCTATGTTTAATAGAATGTTCCCACCAAGGACACTTTCTGTAGCCATTTTTAACAGACTGTTCCCACCAAGGACACTTCATGTAGCTATGTTTAATAGACTGTTCCCAGCATGGTCACTTTTTGTAGTTATGTTTAATAGAATGTTCCCACCAAGGACACTTTCTGTAGACATTTTTAACAGACTGTTCCCACCAAGGACACTTCATGTAGCTATGTTTAATAGACTGTTCCCAGCATGGACACTTCATGTAGCTATGTTTAGTAGACTGTTCCAAGCATGGACACTTTTTGTAGCTATGTTTAATAGAATGTTCCCACCAAGGACACTTTCTGTAGCCGTTTTTAACAGACTGTTCCCACCAAGGACACTTCATGTAGCTATGTTTAGTAAACTGTTCCCAGCATGGACACTTTTTGTAGCTATGTTTAATAGAATGTTCCCACCAAGGACACTTTCTGTAGCCATTTTTAACAGACTGTTCCCACCAAGGACACTTCATGTAGCTATGTTTAATAGACTGTTCCCAGCATGGACACTTTTTGTAGCTATGTTTAATAGGCTGTTTCCAGCACGGACACTTCTGTATAAATGTTTAATAGACTGTTTCCAACAAGGACTCTTTCTATACGTATGTTTAATAAACTGTTCCCACCAAGGACACTTTCTGTAGCTATTTTTAATAGAATGTGCCCACCAAGGACACTTTCTGTAGCCGTTTTTAACAGACTGTTCCCACCAAGGACACTTCATGTAGCTATGTTTAATAGACTGTTCCCAGCATGGACACTTTTTGTAACTATGTTTAATAGAATGTTCCCACCAAGGACACTTTCTGTAGCCATTTTAACAGACTGTTCCCACCAAGGACACTTCATGTAGCTATGTTTAATAGACTGTTCCCAGCATGGACACTTTTTGTAGCTATGTTTAATAGGCTGTTTCTAGCACGGACACTTCTGTATATATGTTTAATAGACTGTTTCCAACAAGGTCTCTTTCTATACGTATGTTTAATAAACTGTTCCCACCAAGGACACTTTCTGTAGCTATGTTTAATAGAATGTTCCCACCAAGGACACTTTCTGTAGCCATTTTTAACAGACTGTTCCCACTAAGGACACTTTTTGTAGCTATGTTTAATAGGCTGTTTCCAGCACGGACACTTCTGTATATATGTTAAATACACTGTTTCCAACAAGGACTCTTTCTATACGTATGTTTAATAAACTGTTCCCACCAAGGATACTTTCTGTAGCTATGTTTAATAAAATGTCCCCACCAAGGACACTTTCTGTAGCCGTTTTTAACAGACTGTTCCCACCAACGACACTTCATGTAGCTATGTTTAATAGACTGTTCCCGGCATGGACACTTTTTGTAGTTATGTTTAATAGAATGTTCCCACCAAGGACACTTTCTGTAGACAATTTTAACAGACTTTCCCACCAAGGACACTTTATGTAGATATGTTTAATAGACTGTTCCCAGCATGGACACTTCTTTAGCTATGTTTAATAGACTGTTCCCAGCATGGACACTTTTTGTAGCTATGTTTAATAGAATGTTCCCACCAAGGACACTTTCTGTAGCCGTTTTTAACAGACTGTTCCCACCAAGGACACTTCATATAGCTATGTTTAATAGACTGTTCCCAGCATGGATACTTTTTGTAGCTATGTTTAATAGAATGTTCCCACCAAGGACACTTTCTGTAGCCATTTTTAACAGACTGTTCCCACCAAGGACACTTCATGTAGCTATGTTTAATAGACTGTTCCCAGCATAGACACTTTTTGTAGCTATGTTTAATAGGCTGTTTCCAGCACGGACACTTCTGTATATATGTTTAATAGACTGTTTCCAACAAGGACACTTTCTATACGTATGTTTAATAAACTGTTCCCACCAAGGACACTTTCTGTAGCTATGTTTAATAGAATGTCCCCACCAAGGACTCTTTCTGTAGCCGTTTTTAACAGACTGTTCCCACCAAGGACACTTCATGTAGCCAAGTTTAATAGAATGTTCCCAGCATGGACACTTTTTGTAGCTATGTTTAATAGAATGTTCCCACCAGGACACTTTCTGTAGCCATTTTTAACAGACTGTTCCCACCAAAGACACTTCATGTAGCTATGTTTAATAGACTGTTCCCAGCATGGACACGTTTTGTAGCTATGTTTAATAGGCTAGTTCCAGTACGGACACTTCTGTATATATGTTTAATAGACTGTTTCCAACAAGGAATCTTTCTATACGTATGTTTAATAAACTGTTCCCACCAAGGACACTTTCTGTAGCTATGTTTAATAGAATGTCCCCACCAAGGACACTTTCTGTAGCCGTTTTTAACAGACTGTTCCCACCAAGGACACTTCATGTAGCTATGTTTAATAGACTGTTCCCAGCATGAACACTTTTTGTAGCTATGTTTAATAGGCTGTTTCCAGCACGGACACTTCTGTATATATGTTTAATAGACTGTTTCCAACAAGGACTCTTTCTATACGTATGTTTAATAAACTGTTCCCACCAAGGACACTTTCTGTAGCTATGTTTAATAGAATGTCCCCACCAAGGACACTTTCTGTAGCCGTTTTTAACAGACAGTTCCAACAAACGACACTTCTTGTAGCTATGTTTAATAGACTGTTCCCAGCATGGACACTTTTTGTAGCTATGTTTAATAGGATGTTTCCAGCACGGACACTTCTGTATATATGTTAAATAGACTGTTTCCAACAAGGTCTCTTTCTATACCTATATTTTATAAACTGTTCCCATCAAGGACACTTTCTGTAGCTATGTTTAATAGAATGTTCCCACCATGGACACTTTCTGTAGCCATTTTTAACAGACTGTTCCCACTAAGGACACTTTTTGTAGCTATGTTTAATAGGCTGTTTCCAGCATGGACACTTCTGTATATATGTTTAATAGACTGTTTCCAACAAGGACTCTTTCTATACGTATGTTTAATAAACTGTTCCCACCAAGGACACTTTCTGTAGCTATGTTTAATAGAATGTCCCCACCAAGGACACTTTCTGTAGCCGTTTTTAACAGACTGTTTCCACCATTGACACTTCATGTAGCTATGTTTAATAGACTGTTCCCAGCATGGACACATTTTGTAGCTATGTTTAATAGGCTGTTTCCAGCACGGACACTTCTGTATATATGTGTAATAGACTGTTTCCAACAAGGACTCTTTCTATACGTATGTTTAATAAACTGTTCCCACCAAGGACACTTTCTGTAGCTATGTTTAATTGAACGTCCCCACCAAGAACTCTTTCTGTAGCCGTTTTTAACAGACTGTTCCCACCAAGGACACTTCATGTAGCTATGTTTAATAGACTGTTCCCAGCATGGACACTTTTTTTAGCTATGTTTAATAGGCTGTTTCCAGCTAGGACACTTCTGTATATATGTTTAATAGACTATTTCAAACAAGGACTCTTTCTATACGTATGTTTAATAAACTGTTCCCACCAAGGACACTTTCTGTAGCTATGTTTAATAGAATGTCCCCACCAAGGACACTATCTGTAGCCATGTTTAATAGACTGTTGGCACCAAGGACACTTTCTGTAATTATGTTTAATAGACTGTTCCCGACAAGGATACTTTCTGTAGCTATGAATATTAGTCTCTTCGCAGCACGGACACTTCTGAAGGTATGTTCAATAGACGGACGGACACTCCTGTAGGTATGTTTAATAGACTGTTCCCACCAAGGACACTGTCTGAACCTATGTCAGGTAGACTGTTCCCATCACGGAAACTCACTGGAGCTATGATTTATAGACTGTTCCCATCACGTACACTTCTGTAGGTATGTTTAATAGACTGTTCCCAGCACGGACGGTTTCTGAAGCTATGTTCAATACACTGTTCCCACCAAAGACACTTGTTTCATCTGTCGGGGGCTGGCAAAACGTATATGTGACGGGACAACACGAGGGAACCTCGAATCTATGTCCACTTGTGGGGCACTAACGCAAAGGAAATTCTAAGATACTTAGAATCCTTTACAATATTTATATGGAATAAGTCTAATATTTATAAACAGCACTGGTTACATAATTTTACAAAGACAAACTTAAAGGGACAGTTGACTCGCAATCTATTCCACTTAGGTTAAGACAGAATGAAAATTAGTCTGGGCCCAATTAAATTTCTGTCTTAATACAAGTGGAATACACTTGAATCACACTTGAATTACACATGAAGTACACACACTCATTCACACCCTCACATACTTAACATAATGTTCTTTCTCCCTTCCTGTTGATGATAAGGACCTGATGAGTGTTTATGGCACCATAAGGTTTTATATAAACTTTATATTGACCAGTATATTCACAGTAATGACTGTTTCACCAACCAGTTTTTGCCTCTGTGTTATACCGTGGCGATTACATCTATAGCTGCTCACCGCCGAATAAAATGTAGTAACAGGGGTGGGGGACACATAAACCCCTTTATATCATTCTATACTCATCATCCATATCATCACTGCCTCATATCACTGATGCCTCATATCACTGATGCCTCGTATCACCGTTGTCTTATATCAACGATGCCTCATATTAACGATGCCTTATATCAACAATGCCTCATATCAATGATTGACGTCAGGTGAGCGATTCAGGCTGCAATGTTGATATTCTATAAGTGTAACTGCAATGTCTCCAACACGGACAGTGGGCGCCCACGAAGGACTGTTCCGGACAAGGTCATAGTGTTGCGTGTTGCAATTATATACTGTAGCCTGTATTACGTGCTATTCGACGTTTAACATTGACAGAGTGCAAATGCCATTTGTAGTTTTGCTTTTTTGTGCTTCATGTTAGCACGTATGGACATGAAGTTGTAAAACAATAAAACAACGGGCTAAATCCCGCCCACAATATCGCAACATTTTCTGACTCCGAGAGAACGCATTGTTTGAAGAAAGGATAGGCATGCCCTCTGCCAGGCTGATCAGGCTCGGAAGAGCCCAGAGGGACCTAAGGTCCGTGTCAATGAATGCGTCTTAAGGAACAGGAGAATATATGATTTAAGGTTGAGGATCCGAACGGTTTCTTATATAAGGACTTTCATGATAAGAGGGGTGGGTATGCCCCAGGGGACCCCGGTGTATCCAAGGTCAATGTCGTTAAATGCATCTTACCATAAGAAACAAGAATACATTGTTTATGGGTGGGGATCATAAGCAGTTTCCGAGTTATTGCACATTTTATGAAATGAAGGGGTAGGACATGCCCACGGGTGACCCATTGGGAACCAAGATCTATGTCAGTATATGTGGTTTATCATAAGGAACAAGAATATAATATAGTCTATAGAGTGTTCCATTAATTCTGTCACTGTTTCGTGACCATACTGCACTAAAAGAGTAAGGGGTGCAATAAAAAACAACAAGAGGACTATTATGGTCCTGTATCGCTAACCTGAGTACAAGTCTGTTCAACACTTCCTCAGAATAAACAATTTGAAGTTTTCCACAATTGGCCATTATGACCTACATAGTGGAACCAGGTGAACGAATCTGAACAAGGTCGATGTCAGGATGTATCTGACCCAGTGTGATCAAAATCCATGAGAAAAATCCGTTTGAAAATTTCCACCATGTCAGCCATAATATGACCTGCTTATGAACTTGAGCAGAAACATTTGAACAAATCTGAGAAAGATCAATGTCAGGATGCTAATGACCAAGTTTGATCAAATTCCAATCAAAGGTTCATGAGAAGTTGTTTGAAGTTTTTTATGATGTCAGCCATTTTGACCTACTTATGCACTGGATAAATTTGCATAAATTTGAGACTGGTCCATAATTATATGGATGCTTCTGACCAAGTTTCATCAAATTCTGTTTATCTGTTCATGAGAAAAAGCCATTTTATTTGTTTCAAGATGACAGCCATTTTGACCTACTTATGCAGTAAAGTGAACCATTTGCATAAATTTGAGACTGGTCCAAATAAGGATGCTTCTGATCAAGTTTGATCTGTTCATGAGAAAAAGCCATGTAAAGTTATTTCAAGATGGCGGCCATAATGACCTACTTATTCATTGGAGAGGGCTCATTTGAATAAAACTGAGAAAGGTTGATGCCAGGATGCTTCAGGTCAAGTTTGGACATTAGTTTTTGAAGAGCTGTTGTTTGAACAAAATACACTTCGTAAATACAAACTATGTCACTGTGACCTAATTTCACTACAGATTTGGATGATATGAATAATCTTGAGAACCAAGGTCCCAACGATGTCTCATACCAATTTTGAGTCAACTATACCAAGCTTTTTCGGATACTAAGTCAATTTAGTTGTTTTGCTATTTTTAGCTCACTGAGACGAAGTCTCAGTGTAGCTATTGTGATCACTTTTTGTCTGTCCGTCCGTCCGTCCGTCGTCCGTAAACACTTGTTCAAACGACTTCTCCTCCGAAACCACTGCACCTACGACTCTCAAAATTTATATGCAGCATGATCAGACTCGAGACTTACAAGTTTGCGAAAATTATCCGGGTCGACAATCAAAGATGGCCGCCGTTACTAAAAATAGCAAAAACAACTAAATCGACTTTTCTCTAGAACCGCATGGTATAATTGGCTGATTTTTGGTATTGAGGTTCGATGGGCACTAGGTTCTCAAATTTATATACAAAAACTCTGTAGTGGAATTAGGTCACGGTGACCTACTTTATATTTACGACATATATTTTATTCAAATGGCATCTCCTCGAAAACCAATGCTCAGATTTTGACCAAACTTGATCTGAAGCATTCTGATATCAGCATTTCTCAGATTTGTTCAAATGGTTCCGCCTCGATGCATAAGTAGGTCATAATGGAAAAACTCCAAACTGCTAATTCTCGTGAACTGGTGAAAGGGATTTGATCAGACATGGTCAGAAGCATCCATGACTCAACCAGTATTAGATATATTCAAATGGTTCCACTCCGATGCCTAAGTAGGTCAAAATGGTCGATATCGGGAAAACTTCAAACCGCTGATTCTCGTGAATGGATGAACAGAATTTGATTAAACATGGTCAGCAGCATCCTTACATCAATCTGTATCAGATTTATTCGAATGGTTCCACTCCGATGCATAAGTAGGTCATAATGGCTGACATCGTGAAAAACATCAAATTGCTGATTCTCATTAATGGCTGAACGGAATTTGATCAAACTTGGTCAGAAAGATCCTTACATCAACCTGTATCAGATTTATTCAAATGGTTCCACTCCAATGCATAACTAGGTGATAATGGCCGACATCATAAAAAATTTTAAACTGCTGATTCTCTTTAATGGATGAACAGAATTGGATCAAACTTGGAACCGTCTATTAAACATACCTACAGCAGTGTCCGTCGTAGGAAGAGAAAGTGTCCTTGTCGGGAACAGTCTATTAAACATAACTACAGAAAGTGCCCTTGGTGGGAACAGTCTATTAAACAGACCTAAAGAAGTGTCCGTGCTGGGAACAGTCTATAAAGCATACCTAAAGAAGTGTCCCTGGTGGGAACAGTCCATTAAAATACCTAAAGAAGTGTCCGTGTTGGGAACAGTCTATTAAACATAACTACAGAAAGTGTCCTTGGTTGGAACAGTCTATTAAACATACCTAAAGAAGTGTCCGTGCTGGGAGCAGTCTATTATATATAACAACAGAAAGTGTCCTTGGTAGGAACAGTCTATTAAACATACCTAAAAAAGTGTCTATGGTGGGAACAGTCTATTAAACATACCTAAATAAGTGTCCGTGCTTGGAACAGTCTATTAAACATACTTTAAGAAGTGTCCGTGCTGGGAATAGTCTATTAAACACCACAGGACCATTGGTCCTGAATCGCTCACCTAACGTCAGTCAGCCCAGCGGTTCCAGAGGAGAAGACATTTAAAAATGTTGACACACAGACACACGACAGACAAACTCTGACCACCCTATAAGCTCACCAATGAGCCTTCGGCTCAGGTGAGCTAATAACTACAAAAAGTGTCCTTGGTGGCAACAGTCTATTAAACATGGCTACAGAAAGTGTCCTTGGTGGGAACATTCTATTAAACATAGCTACAGAAAGTGTCCTTGGTGGGAACAGTTTATTAAACATACGTATAGAAAGAGTCCTTGTTTGAAACAGTCTATTAAACATATATACAGAAGTGTCCGGGCTGGAAACAGCCTATTAAACATAGCTACAAAAAGTGTCTATGCTGGGAACAGTCTATTAAACATAGCTACATGAAGTGTCCTTGGTGGGAACAGTCTGTTGAAAATGGCTACAGAAAGTGTCCTTGGTGGGAACATTCTATTAAACATAGCTACAAAAAGTGTCCATGCTGGGAACAGTTTATTAAACATAGCTACATGAAGTGTCCTTGGTGGGAACAGTCTGTTAAAAACGGCTACAGAAAGTTTCCTTGGTGGGAACATTCTATTAAACATAGCTACAAAAAGTGTCCATGCGTGGAACAGTCTATTAAACATAGCTACATGAAGTGTCCATGCTGGGAACAGTCTATTTAACATAGCTAAATGAAGTGTCCTTGGTGGGAACAGTCTGTTAAAAATGTCCACAGAAAGTGTCCTTGGTGGGAACATTCTATTAAACATAACTACAAAAAGTGTCCATGCTGGGAACAGTCTATTAAACATAGCTACATGAAGTGTCCTTGGTGGGAACAGTCTGTTAAAAACGGCTACAGAAAGTGTCCTTGGTGGGGACATTTTATTAAACATAGCTACAGAAAGTATCCTTGGTGGGAACAGTTTATTAAACATACGTATAGAAAGAGTCCTTGTTGGAAAAAGTGTATTTAACATATATACAGAAGTGTCCGTGCTGGAAACAGCCTATTAAACATAGCTACAAAAAGTGTCCTTAGTGGGAACAGTCTGTTAAAAATGGCTACAGAAAGTGTCCTTGGTGGGAACATTCTATTAAACATAGCTACAGAAAGTGTCCTTGGTGGGAACAGTTCATTAAACATACGTATAGAAAGAGACCTTGTTGGAAATAGTCTATCAATTATATATACAGAAGTGTCCGTGCTGGAAACAGCCTATTAAACATAGCTACAAAAAGTGTCCATGCTGGGAACAGTCTATTAAACATAGCTACATGAAGTGTCCTTGGTGGGAACAGTTTGTTAAAATGGCTACAGAAAGTGTCCTTGGTGGGAACATTCTATTAAACATAGTTACAAAAAGTGTCCATGCTGGGAACAGTCTATTAAACATAGCTACATGAAGTGTCGTTGGTGGGAACAGTCTGTTAAAAACGGCTACAGAAAGTGTCCTTGGTGGGCACATTCTATTAAACATAGCTACAGAAAGTGTCCTTGGTGGGAACAGTTTATTAAACATACGTATAGAAAGAGTCCTTGTTGGAAACAGTCTATTAAACATATATACAGAAGTGTCCGTGCTGGAAACAGCCTATTAAACATAGCTACAAAAAGTGTCCATGCTGGGAACTGTCTATTAAACATAGCTACATGAAGTGTCCTTGGTGGGAACAGTCTGTTAAAAATGGCTACAGAAAGAGTCCTTGGTGGGAAACTATTATTTAACATAGCTACAAAAAGTGTCCATGCTGGGTATATTCTATTAAACATAGCTACATGAAGTGTCCTTGGTGGGAACAGTCTGTTAAAAACGGCTACAGAAAGTGTCCTTGGTGGGGACATTCTATTAAACATAGCTACAGAAAGTGTCCTTGGTGGGAACAGTTTATTAAACATACGTATAGAAAGAGTCCTTGTTGGAAACAGTCTATTAACCATATATACAGAAGTGTCCGTGCTGGAAACAGCCTATTAAACATAGCTACAAAAAGTGTCCATGCTGGGAACAGTCTATTAAACATAGCTACAAGAAGTGTCCTTTGTGGGAACAGTCTGTTAAAAACGGCTACAGAAAGTGTCCTTGGTGGGGACATTCTATTAAACATAGCTACAGAGAGTGTCCTTGGTGGGAACAGTTTATTAAACATACGTATTGAAAGAGTCCTTGTTGGAAACAGTCTATTAAACATATATACAGAAGTGTCCGTGCTGGAAACAGCCTATTAAACATAGCTACAAAAGTGTCCATGCTGGGAACAGTCTATTAAACATAGCTACATGAAGTGTCCTTGGTGGGAACAGTCTGTTAAAAAACGGCTACAGAAAGTGTCCTTGGTGGGGACATTCTATTAAACATAGCTACAGAGAGTGTCCTTGGTGGCTAACAGTTTATTAAACATACGTATAGAAAGAGTCCTTGTTGGAAACAGTCTATTAAACATATATACAGAAGTGTCCGTACTGGAAACAGCCCATTAAATATAGCTACAAAAAGTGACCATGCTGCGAACAGTCTATTAAACATAGCTACATGAAGTGTCCTTGGTGGAACAGTCTGTTAAAATGGCTACAGAAAGTGTCCTTGGTGGGAACATTCTATTTAACAGAGCTACAAAAAGTGTCCATGCTGGGAACATTTTATTAAACATAGCTACATGAAGTGTCCTTGGTGGGAACAGTCTGTTAAAAACGGCTACAGAAAGTGTCCTTGGTGGGGTCATTCTATTAAGCATAGCTACAGAAAGTGTCCTTGGTGGGAACAGTTTATTAAACACATACGTATAGAAAGAGTCCTTGTTGGAAACAGTCTATTAAACATATATACAGAAGTGTCCGTGCTGGAAACAGCCTATTAAACATAGCTACAAAAAGTGTCCATGCTGGGAACAGTCTATTAAAAATAGCTACATGAAGTGTCCTTGGATGGAACAGTCTGTTAAAAATGGCTACAGAAAGAGTCCTTGGTGGGAACATATTATTTAACATAGCTACAAAAAGTGTCCATGCTGGGAACATTCTATTAAACATAGCTACATGAAGTGTCCTTGGTGGGAACAGTCCGTTAAAAACGGCTGCAGAAAGTGTCCTTGGTGGGGACATTCTATTAAACATAGCTACAGAAAGTGTCCTTGGTGGGAACAGTTTATTAAACATACGTATAGAAAGAGTCCTTGTTGGAAACAGTCTATTAACCATATATACAGAAGTGTCCGTGCTGGAAACAGCCTATTAAACATAGCTACAAAAAGTGTCCATGCTGGGAACAGTCTATTAAACATAGCTACAAGAAGTGTCCTTTGTGGGAACAGTCTGTTAAAAACGGCTACAGAAAGTGTCCTTGGTGGGGACATTCTATTAAACATAGCTACAGAGAGTGTCCTTGGTGGGAACAGTTTATTAAACATACGTATTGAAAGAGTCCTTGTTGGAAACAGTCTATTAAACATATATACAGAAGTGTCCGTGCTTGAAACAGCCTATTAAACATAGCTACAAAAGTGTCCATGCTGGGAACAGTCTATTAAACATAGCTACATGAAGTGTCCTTGGTGGGAACAGTCTGTTAAAAAACGGCTACAGAAAGTGTCCTTGGTGGGGACATTCTATTAAACATAGCTACAGAGAGTGTCCTTGGTGGCTAACAGTTTATTAAACATACGTATAGAAAGAGTCCTTGTTGGAAACAGTCTATTAAACATATATACAGAAGTGTCCGTACTGGAAACAGCCCATTAAACATAGCTACAAAAAGTGACCATGCTGGGAACAGTCTATTAAACATAGCTACATGAAGTGTCCTTGGTGGAACAGTCTGTTAAAATGGCTACAGAAAGTGTCCTTGGTGGGAACATTCTATTAAACATAGCTACAAAAGGTGTCCATGCTGGGAACATTCTATTAAACATAGCTACATGAAGTGTCCTTGGTGGGAACAGTATGTTAAAAACGGCTACAGAAAGTGTCCTTCGTGGGGACATTCTATTAAACATAGCTACAGAAAGTGTCCTTGGTGGGAACAGTTTATTAAACATACGTAAAGAAAGAGTCCTTGTTGAAAACAGTCTATAAAACATATATACAGAAGTGTCCGTGCTGGAAACAGCCTATTAAACATAGCTACAAAAAGTGTCCATGCTGAAAACAGTCTATTAAACATAGCTACATGAAGTGTCCTTGGTGGGAACAGTCTGTTAAAAATGGCTACAGAAAGTGTCCTTGGTGGGAACAGCCTATTAAACATAGCTACAAAAAGTGTCCATGCTGGGAACAGTCTATTAAACATAGCTACATGAAGTGTCCTTGGTGGGAACAGTCTGTTAAAAATGGCTACAGAAAGTGTCCTTGGTGTGAACATTCTATTAAACATAGCTACAAAAAGTGTCCATGCTGGGAACAGTTTATTAAACATAGCTACATGAAGTGTCCTTGGTGGGAACAGTCTGTTAAAAACGGCTACAGAAAGTGTCCTTGGTGGGAACATTCTATTAAACATAGCTACAGAAAGTGTCCTTGGTGGGAACAGTTTATTAAACATACGTATAGAAAGAGTCCTTGTTGGAAACAGTCTATTAACCATATATACAGAAGTGTCCGTGCTGGAAACAGCCTATTAAACATAGCTACAAAAAGTGTCCATGCTGGGAACAGTCTATTAAACATAGCTACAAGAAGTGTCCTTTGTGGGAACAGTCTGTTAAAAACGGCTACAGAAAGTGTCCTTGGTGGGGACATTCTATCAAACATAGCTACAGAGAGTGTCCTTGGTGGGAACAGTTTATTAAACATACGTATTGAAAGAGTCCTTGTTGGAAACAGTCTATTAAACATATATACAGAAGTGTCCGTGCTGGAAACAGCCTATTAAACATAGCTACAAAAAGTGTCCATGCTGGGAACAGTCTATTAAACATAGCTACATGAAGTGTCCTTGGTGGGAACAGTCTGTTAAAAACGGCTACAGAAAGTGTCCTTTGTGGGAACAGTTTATTAAACATACGTATAGAAAGAGTCCTTGTTGGAAACAGTCTATTAAACATATATACAGAAGTGTCCGTACTGGAAACAGCCTATTAAACATAGCTACAAAAAGTGCCCATGCTGGGAACAGTCTATTAAACATAGCTACATGAAGTGTCTTTGGTGGGAACAGTCTGTTAAAAATGGCTACAGAAAGTGTCCTTGGTGGGAACATTCTATTAAACATAGCTACAAAAAGTGTCCATGTTGGGAACATTCTATTAAACTTGGCTACATGAAGTGTCCTTGGTGGGAACAGTCTGTTAAAAACGGCTACAGAAAGAGTCCTTGGTGGGGACCTTCTATTAAACATAGCTACAGAAAGTGTCCTTGGTGGGAACAGTTTATTAAACATACGTATAGAAAGAGTCCTTGTTGGAAACAGTCTATTAAACATATATACAGAAGTGTCCGTGCTGGAAACAGCCTATTGAACATAGCTACAAAAAGTGTCCATGCTGGGAACAGTCTATTAAACATAGCTACATGAAGTGTCCTTTGTGGGAACAGTCTGTTAAAAACGGCTACAGAAAGTGTCCTTGGTGGGGACATTCTATTAAACATAGCTACAGAAAGTGTCCTTGGTGGGAACAGTTTATTAAACATACGTATAGAAAGAGTCCTTGTTGGAAACAGTCTATTAAACATATACACAGAAGTGTCCGTGCTGGAAACAGCCTATTTAACATAGCTACAAAAAGTGTCCATGCTGGGAACAGTCTATTAAACATAGCTACATGAAGTGTCCTTGGTGGGAACAATCTGTTGAAAATGGCTTCAGAAAGTGTCCTTGGTGGGAACATTCTATTAAACATAGCTACAAAAAGTGTCCATGCTGGGAGCAGTCTATTAAACATGGCTACATGAAGTGTCCTTGGTGGGAACAGTCTGTTAAAAACGGCTACAGAAAGTGTCCTTGGTGGGGACATTCTATTAAATATAGCTACAGAAAGTGTCCTTGGTGGGAACAGTTTATTAAACATACGTATAGAAAGAGTCCTTGTTGGTAACAGTCTATTAAACATATATACAGAAGTGTCCGTGCTGGAAACAGCCTATTAAACATAGCTACAAAAAGTGTCCATGCTGGGAACAGTCTATTAAACATAGCTACATGAAGTGTCCTTGGTTGGAACAGTCAGTTAAAAATGGCTACAGAAAGTGTCCTTGGTGGGATTATTCTATTAAACATAGCTACAAAAAGTGTCCATGCTGGGAACATTCTATTAAACATAGCTACATGAAGTGTCCTTGGTGGGAACAGTCTGTTAAAAACGGCTACAGAAAGTGTCCTTGGTGGGGACATTCTATTAAACATAGCTACAGAAAGTGTCCTTGGTGGGAACAGTTTATTAAACATACGTATAGAAAGAGTCCTTGTTGGAAACAGTCTATTAAACATATATACAGAAGTGTCCGTGCTGGAAACAGCCTATTAAACATACCTACAAAAAGTGTCCATGCTGGGAACAGTCTATTAAACATAGCTACATGAAGTGTCCTTGGTGGGAACAGTCTGTTAAAAACGGCTACAGAAAGTGTCCTCGATGGGGACATTCTATTAAACATAGCTACAGAAAGTGTTCTTTGTGGGAACAGTTTATTAAACATACGTATAGAAAGAGTCCTTGTTGGAAACAGTCTATTAAACATATATACAGAAGTGTCCGTGCTAGAAACAGGCTATTAAACATAGCTACAAAAAGTATCCATGCTGGGAACAGTCTATTAAACATAGCTACATGAAGTGTCCTTGGTGGGAACAATCTGTTATAAATGGCTACAGAAAGTGTCCTTGGTGGGAACATTCTATAAAACATAGCTACAGAAAGTGTCCTTGGTGAGAAAAGTCTATTAAACATAGCAACAGTAAGTGTCCATGCTTGGAACAGTCTATTAAACAAAGCTACAGAAAGTGTGCTTGGTGGGAACTTCTTATTAAACATACGTATAGACAGTGTCCTTGTTGGAAACAGTCTATTAAACATACCAACAGAAGTATCCGTGCTGCAAACAATCTATTAAAATACCTTCAGAAAGTGTCCTTGGTGTGAACAGTCTATTAACCATATCTACAGAAATGTCCGTGCTGGGAACAATCTGTCAAACATACCTACAGAAAGTGTCCTTGATGGGAACAGTCTATTAAACATAGCTTCAGAAAGTGTCCGTGCTGGGAACAGACTATGAAGCGTACTACAGAAAGTGTCCGTGGTGGGAACAGTCTTTTAAATATACCTACAGAAAGTGTCCATGCTGGGACCAGTCTTTTAATGAAAGCTTTAGAAAGTGTCCGTGCTGGATAATGTCTTCTACCCATAACTACGAAAAGTGTCCTTGGTGGGAACAGTCTATTTAACATACCTATATAATTGTCCGGGCTGGGAACAGTCTATAAACATACCTACAGAAGTGTCTGTGCTTGGAACAGTCTATAAAACATACCTACAGAAAGTGTCCTTGGTGGGAACAGTCTATTAAACATACCTATATAAATTGTCCTTGCTGGGAACAATCTATTAAAGGAGTCCATGTATAGAATCCACCAATCGCTAAAAACAATTGCAGGAAATTGTTCAAATGTCTAGTTTGCTTTAAATCATGTGTATTAAATAAGGCTAAAAGGGATGCCCTTTGAGAACCATGAACGCATTCAAAAACGAAAATAGCAGAATCCATTTGTTGTTTGGGCCAGACAAGCTTGTTTCGGCCATCAAGGCCTCATCAGTAGCCCTAAAGAAATGCTGAAAACGAGTATCAGCGGTTACGAGTATCAGCGTAAAACGTAGAAAATGACGTTGAAAGTTGACGTTTCGTCAGAAGAAATTTCCAGTTTAATTTAACGTCATGCGGCAAATTTTGATTACGGATTATTTTGCTCCAGACAAGTGGAAAGTGTATGGATTTGTATGCGGTTTGTAGCCTGCTTCCACAGTAGAATAATTTTTGTCTTTTAGTCAGAATGTTTCTTTTGTAAGGACTAATTGATTCTTAATTAGCTGGGTTAAATGCTTCTTTAAATGGACATTTTACTGACTCCTTTGATATTCATTTGGGATCACGATACAATAAAAACATCCCTTCGAATTCAACGTTGTTCTTCTTCTTTGTCCTGATGCAAAATAAATAGATGACTTGACGGATGTTTTAAGGTAACCGGGCGCCAAGGGCACATAGGGGCTACCCCCAGTTCGCCAGCTGGGATTAGTTGTAGGTCTTTTCCCTAGGCTGCCAACATGCTGACTCCTTGACAGTTATCAGCTAGCCGATTGGGAGTTAGGTGACTTCTATCGCGGAGGACCGCAACTTACTATTAGTATCAAAATAATTTCAACTATGAAAAGGTTTATTACCAGCAAATATTTTGTCACCAATACAAACTGGAATAGATTCATAAAACTTTATGTTAGGCATATTTTTATGTATTTTTTTATTGAAATCCTTTAATCAAAATTAAAGTGATTAACCAAACTATTGCAAAAATATGCAGAGTGTTGATTTTTTGGTTTGTTTTGATTTGTTACGCCCCTTGAAAGTCTTATAAATAACTTAGTATGACACGCCAACTATTCAACAGAAATGCAATGTCCCCAACACGGACAGTGTGTGCCCACGAAGGACTGTTCCGGACAAGGTCATAGTGTTGCGTGTTGCAATTATATACTGTAGGTTTAATGACTACTCCGAAAGTCTGGAGAAACCCGGAATCGAACCTACAATCCCTGGGTCGTGAGGCTAG
>CAUZLF010000125.1:0-198000 GCA_963580285.1 Lucinisca nassula
CACTGCGTCGAGTTCCGGTAAAGAGTTTCCTATTTCTGACATCAGTTCTTTTAAGCGTTTGTATTCCAAAGGTCTCAGGCGCAGGCCCTTTTTCGTGGGTACCACATCCTCCCGGGGTTTCCAGTACTGTCTTATATCAACAAACGCGTCACCTTCCTCAATCGTACAGTAGACGTTACCATCCTAAGTGTGAACTGTAGGCTTTCTTCTCTCTAAGTGCCTGATCCGCGTATTCTCAGTAATCGACCCAATTCTTCCATCGCATCAGTGTGAGACAGATACCCTTCTTCGTCGGTTTATCGTCGTTCCATTCTCTCAGATCAACACGTAATTGCCCCTTCCATTCATTAACTTCCTCGTACCGACCATTACCGAGAGATAACCTGCATCTGAAGTGTGACATGTTTTCTGTCTGAATGTCAAAGCATATATGACTCTAATGAGGCAATTACTTATATATAGTGACGAGTCAATTCTGATTGGATGCTATTTTTAGTGTCTCTCTGCATATCCGTTTAACTGAAAATCGTGTCCAAACATGTTTTATGAGTGATCCATTACGTAATAGGCTAAGTGGTTATTTCAACATCTTTTCCCGCTCTGTTTCACAGTATCTGGTTCTTGGAGGCGGGCTTCAACACATTTATACATTATATCCACGTTAAAAAAGACTGAAGGGTATTCATTGTAAACATCTAAGTGTTTTTTCTACCGTTATGTGAATAGAAGGTTTAAAGGTTTGTTTCATTTTGAAGTCCGAAGAGCGAATGACAAACCCTATGGAAAGGAACTGAATTTTCAAAATTTATATCGAATATCTGCATTTTAATCTTCCAGTCGTATTTTACCGTTGCAAACCTGTCCAAATAAGGCATATTTTGCTTGTCAAAACTTGCTTGCGTGCGTGCGTGTGTGTGTGTGTGTGTGTGTGTGTGTGTGTGTGTGTGTGTGTGTGTGTGTGTGTGTGTGTGTGTTATTGACGCATATGTGTGTATATGTATATATGCGCTTCTGTGTGTGGGTGCGTGTGAGTACTATTGTATGTGTGTGTGTGTGTGTATGTGTCGGTGCGTGCGTGCGTGCGTGCGTGTGTAAGTGTTAAATTGGGAGTTAAGGTACTGTTAGTACTTTGATTTTTTTCTCAAAATAAGTATTTGAGGTACTTATAGTACTTTGATTCCTTTCGCAATATTTAAGGTACCGTTAGTACTTTGATTTTTCTTCGTAGCGCGCCTTATGCACAATAAGGTAGATTTACGGTACCGCTATTACTTTGATTTCTCTTTGCAGCAAGACAATAAGTAGATTCTCGGTACTGGTATTACTTTGATTCTTCTTCGTTCCCGGTACCGCTATGACTTTTTTTTTTATTTCGTAGCACGCCTTATACATAATAACGTAGATCTCCTGTACTGTTAGTATGTATGTATGTCTGAGGCGGTGATTATTTCGATGTCCGAACACGCTCCATTGGCATCATTTGCGAGGGGATGAAAGCCAAAAAGTGCACCGTCCTTCGGATCGGGGCGTTAACTGGAGGTCTCCTGTGCAGGTACAGTCATCTCCTGTGCAGTTTAAAGACCCCTACCGTTATAAAGTTAGAGAACAATGTGATAAAAAAAGCGTATATATCTATATGCCATTTAGGCTTGAAATGGGTCTCATTGCGCTGGACGTATCGTGCATAAATGGGTATAACCCACAATGGAATCTTCTGCCTAAAATTATGGAGTGTTCCAATAAAAGCGGTGTTAAGTTAGCGATAAGCTTTGCGAGATTAATGAGGTCAAGACCTACATCGAACGCCGCGTATGATCTGTGACCGCACTGTTCGCAAATGTCCCCGAAAAGGGATACTAGGCATATGCGGAAAACGTGTATCGAAATTGATAAAGTATTTGTTATGATACATAAAGGTCATCAAACGGCGTTTAAAGGAAATGACCTAACCCCATTTCAGCCGAATGTTTTCTCCTGTCTTAGACGAGTGCAGACAACTCAGTGCGAAATGGGCGAATGTTTTTGGCTTCCAATTTCGATTGGAAGCCATTTAGATTGGGTTGGTGATACCCCTGTTTAATTTAGACAGTCTACTGACGTAACTGGGAAAGCCCTGTTCAAATATGTGCGCAACAGATAAGGCTGCATACCGCATTTACATAGACGGTCACTCCTCGAGTACAGAATGAGTACTGTAAAACACATTTAAAATTTAGCTGTATGCAGCTAATCCGGACTGGTTGCCGGTTGTTATCGCTTTATAAATAGACATCGACCAATTCCAAGAATTGGTCCTGTAAATTAACAAGTATAAGCTTTTACAAAATGCCTCCCCCCCCCCACCCCCCCCACCCCCCCGCGCACATCGGGGCTTAAAGAGAAATAGATAGGGCCGCATGCTGCTTCCATCCAGAGCTGAAACCGGTCGCACCCGAGTCCTTGTAAACTGCTTAGAGGGTCTAAGCCTGGCCATAGTAGCTGGTGTTGGACCGTCCAAACATTTGCGGCAATGCTTGAGATGTCATTTCATCTCAATATCGGATAAAAATCTTAAAAATTGGAAGCAACGTTTCGAAAATGGCCTATATTGTGTTTAGCGGACGTTAAACCTTAAATCAAACAAACAAATGAATAATTTATTTGAAAGTAAAAATGCATGTTTTCATGTGTATGCTGCATAAGTTTGCTGGTAAATATGGAAAAAAATAGTAAACTCTTTTGTGAGGACTAAATTCCAACCATAATACCAGAAAACATTCAAACAATGAGGCTTTGAGCATCATCTACTTTGAGCATCATCTACTTTGAGCATCGTGGAAGAAAACTTACACGGCTTAACACCTTGATGTACGAGGTGCAGTCGAAAAGTTCCAGGACTGCCTTTGTAACTTTATTATTATTGGTAGTAGAATATAAGTTACATGGCAGATTTATGAATTTTAATCATCAGTTCTAGTAAATATTATTGTTGGTATATAAGAAAATATCTTTATGATCACTTTTACATTCTGCAAACGGTGTCTACCCTGATCAGATGATGCATTGTGTAGCATCTGATCTGGGTCTACACGTTTTACATAACCCAACAAATAAGACCAGTCCAAAAATTCGTACCTGAAAAGGATAGCGCAGCTGTAAATAAACGTTACCTGGATATCGTTTTATAATAATAGTCACGTACCATCAGTAGTGTAAATCTATTGACACAGAAATTGCTGAGCAAGAGTACAGCTCAGAACATTATTTCATCCTAAACAGAGCAAGACTACCATGGACACTTGTTTCATTCACAGTGCCTGTTGCCAAACCACCTCACGAAAACGCGTAGATAATTTTGCGCCCCTTTAACCCCAGTTTAGTGGCCTATGCATTATTTCCTTATTTCGGCTCAAAATCATAGATTATTGGTACCCGTTAGAACCGCCTAAGCAAGGTGATTCTAACGAGTACTTACAATCTATGATTTGAGCAGATACATGAAAATATCAGATTCTTTTTATCTGAAAATTTTCCATTCTTTGTTGACAAAAATTTCAGCTTATCTATCATTTGAATAGAATTTGTTTTCGTAATAATGTGTAAATTACATTGCTGAATCCACGTTACGAAAACACGCCTATTCAAATATATTGACAATTTTATCACAAAAAAAAAGATATTTTTCATTTTTGTTGTTGTTGTTGTTGTTGCAAAAATAGATTGTGGGTACTCGTTCGAACCGCCTTAACGAGGCAGTTCTAACGAGTACCCACAATCTATGTTTTTGAGCGGAAATAATAATATAAAAATATTGTGAACCTCTATATATAAACCCCATTTTTACTATGTTAAAGTGGGGTTTATGCGGCCAAAAGTATGTAGGTACGTTTTTGTG
Organism: Lucinisca nassula; assembly: GCA_963580285.1. Lineage (NCBI taxonomy): Eukaryota > Metazoa > Mollusca > Bivalvia > Lucinida > Lucinidae > Lucinisca > Lucinisca nassula. The sequence continues at coordinate 3,875 of CAUZLF010000125.1, forward strand.
AGGAGGATAAATCCTCTTTTTACCCACATCTACAGATATAGCTTTGCCTATATAATATACATGTATCTCAAATTTCTTTGTCTAGTTTCCTGTGAAATTACCTAATAAGGGCATGTCTGCGCTCGTAGCCTCGTACCCAGGCTATGCGTTTTAGTTGGTCGCGTTAATGCGTTTAATAAATGTAAATTTGAAAGTGCTATATTTTTTTCTCGTGACCCTCCACAATAATAATTATAATAATAATAATAATAATAATTATAACTTCTAGCGTCTTTTAGTGGGGAATAATTAACTTTAAAAACTGGGGAAGCCTTCCTTTTAAAAGGAAACTTTATTCTCATTAATTTCAATACCTTTTCGTCCAGTACATTAAGCTATCTACGATAAGTCTTTCTGGAGTATTTCATAACCAGTTGTAACGCTGTAAGGTTGGATTTGAAGTTTAACGTCTCCGTCAACACTGTGAATGACATCTCGAGCCCTGCCACCCGATGAAACCTGTAGGGTTTATATGCATTGACCGCTTTGCCTGGGCAGGCTTAGAACCTTACCAGTGTGCGGTCGGTTTCGGCTCTGCGCAGCCCCCGACTATTTCTCCAAGCCCCGATGTGCGGGGTATGCCGAAGTTTATAGTTGAAATGATTCATAAAAGTCAATACCTGGGTAAGTGTTGAAAAACAATTAATGCGATCTAATATTAATGACCCGTAACGCGATAAAACTGACATAAACCCGTTTAAGTCGAATGAGTTTCTTATACGAGTGAAGACGATTCAAAGGGAGAAATGGGGCGAATGGTTTTCTCATTAATTTTCATCTACGACGGAGAGAATTTTCCGTCTTGCTGGAGTATTTAGGCAATGGCGATGTATATAAAATGAAATAGTCGAACAGCGTATACAAAAATCTATATGCCATTTTGGCTTGAAATGGTGTCGAATTTAATGACTCAGGGCTGTAACGCGATAAAAACTGACCAAATGCCATTTAAGCCGAATGAGTTCTTCCATCATAGACGAGTGGAATCGACAGGTAGTTGAAAAATGGCATTTACTGCCACGCCTTTGCATGTATTTTGATAAAACTTTGATATAAATGTACGATCTACGATACGATTTTAGGCCTATTGCTCATTTTCATGAATAAAGTCATGATTCAAGACATTCCCGTATAATGGGCCTTAGTCCGTACCGTTTGCCTAGGGTCGTGTCATCAGGATCTTCGCCGTTTGCCCCGTTCCATTTATAGGATGTAAGGCTTGAAATGGTGAGTGCTCGTAATGAGTGCGGAATGGGCGAATGTTTTTCTCATTAGAAATGGTCTTACCCATATACGCCAGTGGAATCTTCCGTCTAATAAGTACGGAGTGTTCCATTTTCCGATAGTTAGTGAGGTCCGATGGGTCATCTAGGGTCACCCGACATATTAAACGAAGAGTTTAGCCATTTTTCAATCATTTTGTGACGAGGCAGCAAAGAGAGTAGGCAAAGTAATGCGAGTTTTTATTTTATTGTCGTCTGCTAAATATTTTGGCATTTTATTTAGCCAAAAGAAGCTCAACGATCGCATGATTGTGTCAAAAATGAAAAGAATGCTTACGAAAATTTAATGAAACGAAGGTGGGGTGCTAATGCTTGGATGACCCAAGGTCAGTCGTATCCAGCCCCGCCCTTTACAACCGAATAATGGCGCCTGTTGGGGAACGATATCAATGTGAGCGGAGAAGTACGGATTCTGTCTCTATGTCCTGGACGTCGATCCTTAATTACTACTCTAAGAGGAAAGGTCATTGTAGATTAGAACTCGGGTTTGCCAATCCCTGACCGGAGAGCGTTACCTTGATTATGTACGCATCCTTTCCAGAAATTCTACGGATCGATCAGTCCCGATCGGTGTAGATGAGCCCGTATATAGAAGACCCCCGTGCCCTAGGACGTGACGCTACCTTCCCGTGGTCTAGGGCGTTTTTACTAAACGCGTCACCCCCCTCCGCAATGGTCATCCGGCGACCCCCGCGCGAGGGTCAGAAATGGAGGCCATGTTGCTCTCAAACCCCCGCATCGAGAGCGATCCCCGCGAGGTCATCGAGGGTCAAAATGGCGGCCATCTTGTCGACCATCTTGTGACGTCATTGGGGCCAAAGAGCTGCCTATACTACTTGTACCCTTTACCCGTCATCGGTTGGCAAGGTGATGAGTACCAAGCATACACTGTGGGATGTCGGGACGAGTGAGTACCCTTCACTCGTCGATTAAGGCGGTGCACTCGTATCAGAATACCTTCGAGCGACTCGATTATATGATGTTGATGCACTTATTTTTTCTTGTTTTGCTTAGTAGTGTAGATTGTGTAGATCGGCCTCACACACTGACACGGTTCTGACGTGTGAACGCAGCCCGGGCTCTGGGCAGAAGTAGGGAACCATATCAAACTTTTCCTACGTCATTTATAGCCATGTGTTTCGTTAGAAAACATATCTGGGGTAGCGCATTTTAGTTTGCGCACTTGCGGTTCTAAGAGATGATTTCAATAAGTTTCCGTATTTATTTGTGTATGTTGATTTTGTTTGATTTGAGGTTGAACGTCCCCGTCAACACTGTAAAGGTCATTTTGGAGACGTTGCTTCCAATTTTGTGGGACTTTTACCCGACATTGAGATGAAATGACATCTCAAGCCCTGTCGCCCAATGAAACCAATAGGGTTAATTAGCATGGACGTTCGGCCTCGCACCGCGGTTCCTGGACAGGCTTAGATCCTCTAAGCGGTTTACCAGTACTAGTGTGCGGGCCAGATTCAGCTCTGCGTGGAAGCATCATGCAGCCCATATATTTATTCAAGCCCCTATGCGCAGGGGCGGATTTGTGTATGTAAAAGTTTGTCTGAAATGTGGTAAGCTTATGTCTTAAATGTAAGCTTTTGTTGCACTGACGAGGCTATATCAGTCCCACCACGTGTATCCGACTGCAACGTCCTGACGTCAAATTTACGTGGACATCATAACTGTTGACGTCGAATATACGTTGATATAACGCTCGCTGGCACCACACCTAGTGATCTGTGTACGCAGGTTGACCGTACAATGAGGGGTGGCATTCATCTTTACTGTTTGTCAAGGGTCAAACCATAATGATTAGATAATGCTAAACAACACCCCCCCCCCCCCCCACCCACCAACCCACTTGCACGGGCATGGCATCACACATCAGGGAGGAAGCATCGGTGTGCAGAGATTATTATTAAGTGTTTATTATTTGTAGACACCTATGATGTCCTACGACATAAGGTCGCTATAGACGATTGTCATCCCACAACCTAAGGGGCTGAGAGAGGCCGCTTGTACATCATAGGGATATAGCTTACTATTCCAGTTACGCCAGGTGGTCACATGGACTTAAAGAGTAATGTCCACTGACATTGTGTAGATAGCAACGCTAGTGAGGCCAGGCGATTTAACCGCAATACTACTGGTTTTAGGGCTCCATAAGAGCCATAAAAACTTGTTGGCCAACGAATAAACTTTATTCCTATGAGAGTGGGTGTGTTTTGTTTTCTTGTGTTAGTTGTTTAACATCGTGTTGTTGTAAATACATACGTAAGTAGTATAGGGTGTCACTTTGGCACCTTTTTATGGCACCTTTTTTATAGCACCTTTTGAGTGGTTTTGTGGGTGCTATAAAAAAGGTGCCATAAAAAAGGTGCCAGAGTGACACCGCTTGATGTAAGCTTGACTAGGCTAGATTGGGACTTGGGTGGCCAGTAGTGTGTTTGCTGGATACCTTCAGAAATGGACTTAGTGTTTGTGTGAATGACTTTGTCCCTATAAATCTTCAGTTTTTTTTAATTTATAGGGACAAAGCTTTTGACTAAGCCTGAAATAACTTAGTGATTTCCTAAAGGTGCCATAAATGTTTTGTTTTGAAAATTTATAGCACCTTTTATTTAGGGTGCCATAAATTTTCTGTTTTGTGGGGATTATAGCACCTTCTGTGAAGGGTGCAATAAAATTTCAATTTTGTGGGGATTATAGCACCTTCTGTGAAGGGTGCCATAAATTTTCATTTTGTGGGGATTAAAGCACCTTTTATGAAGGTGTCATAAATTTTCTGTTTTGCGGGGATTATAGCACCTTCTGTGAAGGGTGCCATAAATTTTCAATTTTGTGGGGATTATAGCACCTTCTGTGAAGGGTGCCATAAATTTTCATTTTTGTGGGGATTATAGCACCTTGTGTGAAAATAACTTAGTCTCTGGTGTTTTTGTTGGAAATGTGATACACTTTCAAGAGGTCCAGGGATACCACAAGATGACATTATGTTGGCCTTGTATCTCAAGACTTCATAGTGTCATGCTTATATATTGAGGCTATCTAGTACCAAGTTTCTATGAGAAATAAAAATCTTGTATCTCAAGACTTTATATTTCCTCATCAGAAGAAACTTGACTGTCAAGCGTCAAGTGGTTTGGCAAATATATTGAGGCTTGATAGTAGCAAACTTCTGGCTATGGATCTTGTATCTCAAGATCTATTTTTGTTTCATTAGTTTGACTATGAAGCGTCAGTGGATGTTATTTTTAGCCATCTCAAGTTTAGATACTACTACCTCTTCGAAATGAAGAGGGGGTGAAAAGACAAGAAAGATTGGTGAACAGTTTTAACTTTATTTGTCCCGCTAACTAACTTGATTACGATGAACAGATGATTAGGACCGTCCCTCTGTCCTCGTTAACAATATGAAACCTCAACGTTGTTGTGAAATTGGTTTTAATAATGTCTTTTGATTTGTCTGTGGCATAGTCTCTTCCTCGTCATAGGTAGGTGAATCATATTCATCCAGTGTCTTCTCAAAGAAGAATCTGCGTTTCTTGACGGCACTGTCCATGGATTCATCTGCATCGTAATCTTTCTCGTCCCTCAGTCGTTTTGCTGTGCTTACGATTTTCTTATGCACTGGATCTTTCTTCAGTGCTTCTGAATATCCAACCAATGTTCTGTAGAAGTTTGCAAGCTCGTGTGTATATCTTGGTTTGAGTTCCTCATATGCCAAATTTTCAGCATCTTCTGTGTCGATATTATTATGTTCTGCCAAAACTTCTTCCACGGTCTCATTGAATGTATCTTGTAAGCTTTCCTGGGTTTTCAAAACCATTCGGTCCCACGGTCTGTACTTAGATTTCATTTTTTTTCTTTTTGGGTATCTCAACTTCGTCATCACTATCATCTTCTTCTGTGTTTTCTTCAGAATCATTGGTATAGTCATATTTTCCAAATATATCTTCTCCTTTTCCCAAATTATAGCGTGGGCTTGAAGACGCTACACTTTCTTCGTCATCTGACATATCTGTATTATCCTCTTTACAAACACCACTGGATCTATGTCTTCTCAAACTGTCTGATCTTGCAAACTCTCGAAAACACTTATGGCACTGATATCTCCCCATGGATGTCAAATAATGAACTGATTTTTTTTTTCAGTCTTGTCACTCCTTTTATACTCTTCCACAAAATTTTCTAACTTTCTGCACAATTTTCTGCAACTGTCTGTGACTGTTTGTCTTCACTTTTTCTTTTACGCTTGATATTCTTTAGTGGTAAAGACGTAGGTCTCCTGGGAGTATCAGGCCAGTGTTGTTTCATTTTTCTTCTTGGTTCTGCCAGACGACGTCTTTTCGGATGTCTTGTTTTCGCAAGTTGTTGGATTTCTGCGTTACATATTTTGCAGAATCTGGAGGGCCGTCCTTCCCAGAGCTTATTGCTGAGAACTGTGTTAAGTCTTTTCATCAAGTACCGCATCTGTCCATAACTTGTTTCGTATTTACTAGGGTTTTGTGTCACTGGTAACTTTTTGCATTTGACCATCTTTTTGCAGGATGTTTTTGTCTGTTTCTCTGAACTAACCATCTTATTTCCTTTCAGGAGTCTGATAAACTGACAAAGTTAGTATTAATGCAGAGTATTTATATCATGTTGAAAAAACTGTTTGTGTCTAAAGTGTAATTTAACCAAAGATTTTCCAGTCATAAAAGGTACACTTTTACCAGTGGCTGTTTTTATGCTGATATGAACTTGGTCAATGAAAGATTTGGCTACTGGCACATAGTGCAAATTTTTTAGTTCTGTATGAAAATAAGTAGAATACTTGGTATGATTAAATGGAACAATTCTCAAAATCGGTGCCTTCACATCACCAACATTTGTAAAATCTGCAATATCTGAATATATGAAAAACGTATCATGTGGAGCATTCAGGTCTGCACTAAAAATAAATGAATCTTTTTCATTCCCAATAGGTTTTCCGAATAGAGAAGGATTGAGCCCCAATAACTTTCCAAACTCTTTGGAAAATTGTAACCTAGTTTGTCTTTCATCTTGACAAATTATTTTCATGCGTTTAGAATTTTCATCAAACACAACTCCAATGCCAACATTTACATGTTCTAATAATCCGTTCTTAAACGCATTGATAGAAGATTGCATTTCTTGTGCCAAATGACTTGGAGAAACATAATTGCCAGGTGGGATGATCAGTTTAAATTTGTCACATGCAATTTAGTATTTCTACACATTTCAGTGACATTTTCGAAACCGTGTCTTCTTATATAGCTTGGATTAAGAAAAACCAAATAGAAAAAGTTATTTTCTTCACTGATGTTCAGCACTTGTGCTGAAGTCATAATTTCTACAAATGCAACTTCCCAGTTTTCTTCATTGATATTAATGGGATGATCTAGTCTCACCGTAAAACTGTTTTGTTTGTTTGTTGGAAAAATGTCCAAGGAACTGTCACTTAGCAGTGTAAGGTAGAAGTCGTTCATTATTCAGGTGTGGCGTCTGATCAGGGCCCACAATGTTTAACAATGCCCCGCTGAATATTTATATACTTTCTTTTCTACAGAATGACAGTGTTTTAGTTGTGCATTTCAGTCATTTCTTAAGCAACACAAATTTAAAGTTACAATTATTATTCAATATCGTCATAAAAAGTTAGTTTTCCTTTTTCTTACTATTTATAATTATCGGAAAACCAATCTTTTTTCCGGGAATTGGATACTTTCAAATTCAATGGACAAAAATCGCTATTGATCGATTTTCGGAAAATCCAATGGCCTGACATTTAACGGGAATGCGGTACCTTCGATATATATTCATAGTTTGTTAGTTATGGCGATAGTAATAAGAAAATGATAAAGTAAAAAATCAAAGTTAAATCTGGAGATTCCTTTAGAATATGATTCAGCATTTAAAACGCCTTTATAAATAACCACTCTGAGCATTTTGTCTTATTGGGATTTTCCCAATAGGAATTCTCAAAATAGTAACAGATAAAAATGATAAAAATCATTATCATTTTGCTATTTGTAGCTCAAATGGGATCAAATATTTTTTTTCGAAATAAATATAATACAAGCTTATAAATTTATACATCACTCATAGAACATAGTCTTTCTTTTCTTAAATTTAAAACAAAGATTTTCATTTGGACATTCAACAAAACCATTTTTATATCAAAGTGGTTTAGGGTAGACTATATATACAAAGTGATTTCTTGTTACAAACAGGCTAGTGCTCTAGCTTACTGGTGCATGGTTTGTGATTATTGCATTGCGTGTTTTTCCGGCTTGGTCCAAAGATGCGAGATTATCGAATATATGCTTAAACAGAGTAGAAGGTAGCTGCGCTCAGGCTACTTTAAGGGGATCCACGGACATTGGAAAGCCTCCGCTCTGGGAATCACTCTGGTCCATAGAGACATTCAGGTGGTTCTAAAGTGTATTCGAGATAATCTCAAATCGCCAGGAGTCCCAAGTTGCAGGGAAACCCATTAATGCAATTCACAAGCACACTAGGGAGGTTGTTTGCTATCAGAGGTGGCATCTAATTCTCTTGTTCTTTTTTTCCATAAACAGCTTGATCTTACCAAAGTTATATTAAGTTATATACCTGCCTCCGGTCAGGTAATAAGAGTCAAATTGTTCAATGTGTAGATGTGGAATCTCCACATTGTGGATCCACATTCTCCACATCACATCCACATTGAGCATTTTAAGCTGAGTCTTAGAAGCCAGAAAGGCCTGGTTGCAAAATTGCCGAATGTGTATATGTGGACATGTGGAATCTCCACATTGTGGATCCACATTCTCCACATTACATCCACATTTGCTCATCATTACCTCCACAATTTCAATGTGGAGATGTGGAGGTTCCACAATTTAAATGTGGAGGTTACACAATTTCAGTGTGTAGATGTTGACGTGTGGAATGTCAACATTGTGGATCCACATTCTCCACATCACATCCACATTGAGCATTTTAAGCTGAGTCTTAGAAGCCAGAAAGGCCTGGTTGCAAAATTGCCGAATGTGTAGATGTGGACATGTGGAATCTCCACATTGTGGATCCACATTACATCCACATTCGCTCCACATTACCTCCACAATTTCAATGTGTATATGTGGATGTTCCACAATTTCAATGTGGAGGTTACACAATTTCAATGTGTAGATGTTGACATGTGGAATCTCCACATTGTGGATCCACATTCTCCACATTGCTCCACATTTAGCGTTTTAAGCTGAGTCTTAGAAGCCAGAAAGGCCTGGTTGCAAAATCGCCGAATGTGTATATGTGGATATGTGGAATCTCCACATTGTGGATCCACATTCTCCACATTACATCCACATTTGCTCCACATTACCTCCACAATTCCAATGTGGAGATTCCACAATTTCAATGTGAAGGTTCCACAATTTCAATGTGGAGATGTGGATATTATACATTTGTGATGTGGAGATGTGGAAGTGAAGAGACCATTATATTACATACAAAATATATCTTGGCACTTTAGCTCAGTTGGTAGAGCACCTGTCTGATAAGCAGGAGGTCATAGGTTCGAGCCCTATTCGTGCCAAACATTTTTTTCAATTTCAAGTTATTTCCAAAAGACCAACATAATGTCATCTTGTGGTATCCCTGGACCTCTTAAAAGTGTATCATATTTCCAACAAAAACACCAGAGACTAAGTTATTTTCAAACTTTGTCCCTATAATTTTACCAAACATCAAATTTATAGGGACAAAGCTTTAGTCAAAAGCTTTGTCCCTATAAATTTCAAAATTATAGGGACAAAGGCAATAGACACAAACACATGGATCTACTTGAAAGATCATAAAAAACTAAGTCATTTTCAAGCATAGCCAAAAGCTTTGTCCCTCTAAGTTTCCGGGACATCTAATTTATAGGGACAAAGTCAAACCACACAAACACTAAGTCATTTTCAGGCTTAGTCAAAAGCTTTTGTCCCTATAAATTTCAAAAACTGAAAATTTATAGGGGCAAAGTCAAACCACAAAAACACTAAGTCAATTTCTGAAGGTATCCAGCAAACACACTACTGGCCACCCAAGTCCCAATCTAGCCTAGTCAAGCTTACATCAAGCGGTGTCACTCTGGCACCTTTTTTATGGCACCTTTTTATAGCACCCACAAAACCACACAAAAGGTGCTATAAAAAAGGTGCCATAAAAAAGGTGCCAAAGTGACACCCTATACTACTTACGTATTTGTGTATACTTGGGTCTTGCTCTTTCTTGCTTAGACTACCCTCGTCTTTCATGACGCACGCTGCCTTTGGGTGTGTGATAATCTGAACTTGGTTGTGCGCGAGATCAACTTCCGGCTCACCGGAAGTCACGTGACAATGATCAGGAATCGATATAATTTACCCACACCTCCCATCAGAGACACAAACATTAAATAACAAGACCCTAATGGAAACATCAATAGCGGAAAGCCAAACGGACAGTTACTTTCCCACAAAAAAACGGCCAATTGAATATCCAAAACAAAACGATGTAAGCGACATACACACTCAAAGACAAACCACATCAAAAATGAACCGCGACAAGAGAACCGCTTCGGAACGGTTAATGAAAATAATCCCACTGGGGAGGGGGGGGGGGCTTAAACTCCGCATGAAGGTCTCCCAGCCCATCAGCGCAACATCCCCGAGAACAAAAACACAAAACAACCACAGATATGAAACAACGGTGAGGACTCAACAGCAACAAACCACTGAAATGATGGAGCAAAAGAAAACCAACAATTAGACGCCGGTGGGCCCATTCAGAGACAGAGCATCAGGTACCAACCAACATTACTTAGATAAGCCTTTTACGCTGGAACCGTCATAAAAATCTGAGGCCTGTCCCAGCGGCGTGCAATTTAAGAGGGAAGCAAAACTATCAACCGTGATTGGATTAACTACCATGCATGCAGTCTGTCGTGTAATATTTATGTTGTACCGAATCTTTTAATATCGAAGAATGATTTAACAAAATTGGATACTGAAATCATTGCAAGTATATATTTTTCTGAATGTATATACATGTACTAAGTGACAATAAAACTCGGGTTCCGATAGATCTTGTTGCAGAAGAGATTTAAGTCCAACATTGAATTTAAAATTAAATCGGAATTACGTCTGTCAAATTTAGAAAAGGCTTTGCGAAGTTTATGAAACCGATAACCCTGATTAAGAAGTTTAACAATTAACAATTTATTATGACTGTTAAAGTCAGTTACGTGACTAGACACTCTGGCAAATCGAAATAAGTTCGAAATATAAACGCCATAAGATGCCGCATTCTAAGTAAGCCTTTACGCTGGAACCGTCAAAGAATATGAGGCCTGACCCACCGGCGCGCACTTAAAGAGGGAAGCAAAGTTATCAACCGTGATATAACAGTTCGGTTGTTATCCAATCCTTTTATATCAAAGAACGATTTTACGAAATTGGGTACTGAAGTAATTGCAAAATAGAAGTGAAGGCAATAATCAGGAATCGATACAAGGAACGCACACCTTCCACCAGAGACACCAAAGGGAAAGAAACACAAACATTAAATAATTAGACCCTTATAGAAACCTCAATAGCGGAAAGCCAAAAGGACAGTTACTTTCCCACAAAATGGCCAATTGGCAATCCAAAACAACACGATATGATCAAAGACAAACCGCAAAAGAAAATAAACCACGACATACAGAAGAACCGCTTTGAAACGGTCAGTTAACGCTCATTATTTACTTATGATACAGCCTCGATCAAATAGGATAAACTTTTATCCTTTGGCTGACGTGGCAGGGCGAAACATCACAACACGAAAACACGCCTATATAAATTTTACCTTCTTGAACCACCCTTTTTTGTAGTAAAACTGGGGTTTACAGGGGGTATATATTATTTTTCTTATTTCTGCTCTAAAATATAAATTGTGGGTACTCGTTAGAACCGCCTCAATGAGGCGGTTCTAACGAGTACCCACAATCTATATTTTGAGCGTAAATTAGAAAAACTGCATGATTTTTCATCTTAAAATTTTCGTTATTTCGGCGGTAAAGTGTACAATGCATTTGTATAGGCGCGTTTTCATAATGAAGCTCCTTTTTACTAAATTAACAGACTTTTTCAATGCAATGAGCCCCTTTCGTATGAAAGAAGTCCTTTCCGCATTATAGGGTAGGTCCGCAAAAAGGACTCATTTTTTGCGAAAAGGGCTATTTTTCGCATTTCCGGGTAACCTCTGTTAGTTTGCGCATACCCAAGCGCTCATGTAAAATAGTTGAAACGCTACCATGTAAAATGGATAATGCATTCGCTATTTCTTCCAACTTAATTCGCCTGTCAGAGTACACCAGGGGCCAGTTTCATCAAAGCATTTGCGACGTATTTTCGTCTTAAAAAGATCGTACGAAGTTCTTACGACAAAAATCCTGTTTCATCAAATGTTCGAGATCTGCGATGTTCGCACATTTTGTCGTATTTCTGAGATGAATATTTAGACATCGCACATTGAAATTTTCGTCTTAAACTTTGGACATGTCACGGTCATAGCGTAAGAAGAGGTTATAAAAATATACGCTTATCTCTTGACTAACTTAAGTAACAAGTCATTTCGCTTACCTTCGCAGATCACGCCCATTACTTATGTCAGCATATGCTATGAAGACCCCCGCGAAACTGACCCCTTTGTTATAATCTTTAGTTTGTGTTCGGGTTTGGGGTTTTCTTAGTTTTTTTTCTGTTGTTTTTTTGTGTTTTCATTACGATAACGTACCCGTGCGACGTAATACATTTTTTCACATCTCCAAAATGGCTACTTTTCTAATGAAAATCCGTGACATTTTTTCTTCTTTTTACTAAAAACATAGGTTGTGGGTGCTCGTTAGAACCGGCGGTTCTAACAAGTACCCACAACCTATGTCTCGGAGTAGAAATAAGAAAATAAGAAATAAGAAAAATAATGTATATCCCCCTAAACCCCAGTTTTCTCTATATAAAGTGGGGTGTAAGGGGGTGTTCATTTCACGGACTTGTTAGCGTGATGGTTTTGTTTTTAATAGAGATCGGGGGTACTCGTTAGAAGCGCATATTTGTGGTTGTTGTGCTTACGAGTATCCACAATTTATATTTCATGGTATAACCTAGAACCGAGGCTGGCTTTCGACATTCGATGCTTGGTGACATAGTGCTTCCGTGCAGACCTAAAACCGACCAAACTTGATTACTGGTTAACCGCTTAGAATGTGAAAGCCTGCCCAAGAATAGTGGTGCGAGTGGGACCGCTATTTAAACCCTGTCGGTAGGGTTTATAATTTCACTTCAACTCAAAGTCCAACAAAATCGAAAGCAGCGTCTCCAAAATGACCTAAGTACATGTACATTGTACCAACGGTTGGCGGGGGCTTAAAATCCCAAATAAATTAGTAAATAGAAGTGAAGGCAATGATCAGGAATCGATACAATTAACCCACAGCTCCCATCAGGGACACCAAGGGAAAGAAACACAAACATGAAACAACTAGACCCTAATGGAAACATCACTAGCGGAAAGCCAAAAGGACAGTTACCTTTCCACAAAATGGCCAATTGTCTATTCAAAGCAAAATAATATAAGCGATACACACACTCAAAGACACACCATAACAAAAATAAACCACGGCAGAAGAACCGCCTTGGCTTTCCGCTAGTGATGTTTCCATTAGGGTCAGCCTCGATAGCGCAGTGGTTAACGCGTTCGACTCATGATCGAGAGGTTGTGCGTTCGAATCCGGCACCCGGTATCGAGGTGTGTCCTTAGGCAAGACACGTAATGGCACTGCCTCACTCCACCCAGGTGTAAATGGGTAGCAGTGGTGTAATAGTCACTGCCTCTCTCTCGCGCGCGTGAAAACATCCGGAATGAGTGTTCGAGAGCGATTAAGTAAGCTTGCAGCTTCCATCGCAATCGAACTAAGATAAATTAGTATAAACTAAGAGCCGCCTTGCAACGGTCAGTGAAACGAATTCCACTGGGGGTGGGGGGCTTAAATCGATTTTACGTGGCCACAATCCTCGCCCTAACTTCCGTAGCGATTGAGACCAATGATTTGTTCAGTCCGCATGAAGGCCTCGTAAGTCCATGACATTGACCTTGAGTTTTGGTTTTACGGCTAATCAAGATTAATTCTTTTATTTCGAGCCGATCATTAATCAGATTTGGACGAAAACAAAACGGAGTAACCGGGGAAACGACCCGTATCTTTCGCCATACCAAATACAAACTAAATTCATTAAATTGGTTGAGAAATGTGAGCTCTGGACATTAAAAAATTCTGAGTCTCTGACCTTGACCTTGAGGTCATGGGCATGTGCGCGATTTTCGTTGAACATTATGAGTCCGTGACCTTGACATTGAGGTCATGGGCATTGGTGCGGGTATGCTGAATAAACTTTAGATGTGTATCTATCGTTGTACCAAATATGATTTTAAAAATACGAGCTCTTAAATAATTTCAACATTTAATGTTTTCTAAGTCCGTGACTTGACCTAGAGGTCATAGGTAAGGGCCAGTGTATTGCTGAATAAACCTTTTGACCTATACATACCATTACAATTACATCATATGGTCTGGAAAATATGAGCTCTTAAAAGTTTAGGTTCCTCCTGGTACAATGCCTTAACTAGAGGTTACATGATCACGTACGTACATGTGCGTACGCTCGTATGTACGAAAACCCGGTTTAATGTCGACGGCGCGGGGGGATCATGGTCCTGCGTACTGTCATTTCGTCTATGTGCAGGCGATTGTATAATTGTGTATACATGTAGCTATAGAAAAGGTTCTTTGTAATTTAAAATCAGTCATGCTGTAGAATCTATGTTGCAAATGAACTGATTTTAGTTTTCATTGAAAGGCTGGACGGCCTGACAGACGAACAATCAATGAACATATATTTGCTTCAGACCATTACCAACAATAAACCGGAGCTGAAAACTGATATACGTTCAATACGAATACTTACAGAGGCTACGCCACGTAACGTTATATGCGGATCCTTATTAAACAACGTCATGTATTGACGTTTTGTGTTAAAATCGTGTATAAACTGCATTTTAAGTTCATACGATAAATTGAATCTTGTATTCATGCTCTTGTATTACTGAATTTATTAAACTGAGCGTGAAAAGGTATTAAAATGCTAAGCGAAGTCTCATATGTTATCTAATATTATAAACTCAGCAATGCGCGTGGTGCCATCATGCTGAAGACCCAACCCCACCCCAACATTTACTGACAAACACGCTTGTGAAAGGGGCATTATGACTACGTTAAATCAATGCTAGTCTGACGTCACGAGTTCCACAAAACAAACCAACTCCAGTGGTACAGAGATAATGATTATCTGTATATTACGATAATAAATGGAAACACAAGTTTGAAACAACGAAGAATCAACGTTGATTCAACGTTGTTTGTACTGAATATACATCTAGATTCACTGGAACAATAATTTTAAAACGTGTTGTCTACTTTACACGGCTATTTCAAGACGGCACGTGATCACGCATGTGACAATTTGTGGCCCCGTTAAAGAGCATATTCAAACTTGAATGCGACATATGTTAGTGAAACGCAAATTTAGCTCGCACGAACACTTTGCGATGTTTTGATGAAACTGACGTACGCAGTTCTTTAAAAAGTGCGTAAGAACAATTTAAGATTAATCGTACGATGTTTATTGATGAAACTGGCCCCAGGTCCCCTACTTTGTTACATAGTTCTTCATCGGTCCCATCTGATGGGCGTCGGGACCTGGTTTCGTCTTCTGAAGACGTTCTACCGCCTTTGGAACCCCCGACCCAGAATTTAACTTGTGCATACGATGGTGCAGAAGACCCTTAAAGATTGTATTTCTTGACCTGTTTTCCCTTTCAAATATACAAGTACCGAATTACAGCATGGTGCTAAACTTTTGATGAAAAGCTTGTTTTGCATCGCTAGCCATGTTTGACGTTCAATATCTTATGAGTGAATGACACGATAAGGGTGCAATTTTGCCCTCATGCCTAAAACATGTATTGAAACAAGGCATGCAAATCTTGCTTGTCTCGGTCAATTTGAAATGGGATAGGCTGGTTACTAATTGACTCGCCCTCGTACAGTCCCTGTGGAACTTCGATAACTCGAATACGGATAAGTTTTATGGCTAATTCAGACTCACTCTCGGGTCCTTAGTGAATTGTTTGTTTGTTTGCTTGCTTTGAGGTTTAACGTCCCCTTCAACACTGTAAAGGTCATTTAGTAGACGTTGCTTCCAATGTTTTGGGACTTTTACCCGACATTCTAACACAGCGCGCCTATATAGGCAATGGAAAACGGCTGCGTTTTATTCTGCAACAAATCACAGCTCGGAAGAGCGTGACGAGTGACGTCATTTAAAACTGCTAATTTATGACGTCACTAGTCGATTTCCTTGACGTTAGACGGTGTAACGTCATTTTCTCGTATCGAAAACGTTAGAAAAGGATATAAATGCATGTGTTTCAGTCGATAATTTTAGCGGGATTTCTTTTAACAATGGCGAAAAGTTGTGAGATTTTGAAGGAATCAACAACATAATTGCAGATTTTCAGCGTGTTAGAATCGAAATAGATCAGCTCTAGTCTGTGATTTGTTGAGTAATAAATCACAGTTTGTCGGTCAGTTGTAAGTAGACAAATCACACGCGCTACGCGCTTGTGATTTGATCTACTTTACAACTGACCTCCAAACTGTGATTTATTACTCAACAAATCACAGTTAGTGCTGATCTATTTCTTAATTGAGATGAAATGACATCTCAAGACCTGTCGCCCAATGAAACCAATAGGGTTTATAAACATAGACGGACCGACTCGCATCGCTTTGCCTCGGCAGGCTTAGATCCTCTAGGCGGTTAACCAGTATTCGTGTGCGGTCGGTTTCAGCTGTGCGTGGAAGCATCATGCAGTCCATCTATTTCTTCAAGCCCCTATGGTCGGGGGTCCTATGTTAATTTAAACATGTCGTTATGTTGTGTGTACTCATTAGAATCGCATAAGACGATTCTAATCAGTACACAAAACGTCTTTTTTTACAAATATATCGAAATATATCCTAAAGTCATTTCCATTATGCCTCATGGCCAGGCAGTGTAAGTAACCCTCAATAGTTCGGACTATCCCTACCTCGAACAAAATGATATGGTCGCGATGGTTTCCAAGTTATTGTACTTCGACTGTAAATGACAATTTAAGGTCATGATCATTCCTTGACATTGGCCCAAGGTCATTTCAGATATGAAAGTATGAAAATTAAAAATTGGTTTTCTCAGACACCGCTTGGCCATTGGGCTAGACTTTAGAAACTGTCCAACACTGATTACTGACTTCAGTATGTGAGACTGTACACCCATTAACTGCAAAGACAGTTAAGATTAAGTTAGAAGTAAGTCACTGATGGTTAGGGTTAAGGCTCGCACGATTAATCAGATAAACGAGTAAATGATCGATATATTCCACAAAAATGATTATCATTACAACTGGTTTGCTTGTAATCGATTATTTGATACTGATACATGTAAGTACAATTAACTACCCAAAGTTGTTTCTTAAATAGCTGGATGAGTGGCATACAGTGCAGACTCTGATGAGACGCCGCAGCATCTGGGTCTACACTGTTTGCTCAGACCTGTCTGTTCATATACATACGATAAAATACAACATATGGTAAGAGTCATGCTCAGACAGAAAGCCAGACAAGTGAAACTGTGACCAAATCTTCAGTGATTACTTATCGATTATCTATCACAATTGCAGTATCGATATTCGATTATCTTTTCAGCTCCGATTAGCCAACACTAGTTAGGGTTAGGTTAGGGTTAAGTCAGGTCATTAGGGTTAGTGT
Source organism: Lucinisca nassula (assembly GCA_963580285.1). Taxonomy (NCBI): domain Eukaryota; kingdom Metazoa; phylum Mollusca; class Bivalvia; order Lucinida; family Lucinidae; genus Lucinisca; species Lucinisca nassula. Next base: position 21,119 of record CAUZLF010000125.1, read on the forward strand.
AAAGATTAGGTTATATTTAGTGGCGGACAAATTCTGAAGATGCTTCCAGCTATTAGGAACAAGGAAATGAAAATGAAGTGTGTTTGGTCGATATGACCGACATGCCCATATATGGCAAAAACACTTCAAAAACCTTCTTCTCCGGAATCAATCGTCCGATTGCCTTGAAACATCATGTAGCATTGGAGTCTTGTATCGGACCCATCATAATTTGTTCAAATGATGATTCTGTCTTGACCTTGGCTAATTTATGTCAAGGTCAAATATGGTTTGATATGCGTTAAAGTTGGAAAAGTGGACATTTGTTATTATTTTTCGGAAACTGTTGTTTTCTGTGAAATTTAAATCTGTATATGCAATCAACTAAATGAGTAAATGAAGTTACATGAGTAAACCATTATGATAACACACCCATGTGATATAGTGCATTCTTTCTTTTCTCCAAAATCGCTATTTTTCCGATGAAAATTTGTGATATTTTCCTGCATAATACTCTGAACATAGGTTGTGGGTGCTCGTTAGAACCGCCTCATTGAGTACCCACAACCTATGTTTTGGAGCAGCAATAAGAAAAATAAGATATACCCCTGTAAACCCCGGTTTTCTCTGTATAAAGTGGGGTTTAGAGGGGTATTCATTTCATGGACTTGTTATCATGATGCAGCAACACGTTAACAAGGCCGGGTAATGAATACCCCTTTAAACCCCACTTTGTATAGAGAAAAGCGGGGTTTAGAGGGTATATATTATTTTACTGACCTTATTTTTGCTTAAAATCATAGATTGTGGGAAATCGTTAGAACCGCCTTAATAAGGCAGTTCTAACGAGCACTCACAATCTATGCATGGAAGTGAAGTTAGGAAAATAAAAAAAAAAAAAAAAAACTTTCATCTTAAAAATGCTAGTTCCAGATGTAAGATGCACACTGGCGTGTTATGAACGTATCGAGATTGTTCGATGTTAATCGATCATGGTCCACTTGCATAAACTGATGCGCGATCATAAAGTCTGACTCTAAATGTACCCAGTAGGCGTACAACCAGGGGCCAGTTGTTCAAACTAACGACGTCGTTAGTTAACGTATCGTTAAAACTTTGATCATTAAATATGGCAAATAGGATCAATTTTTTGCTGAAAAATGTGAGCAGCTTTTGCGCACGCAAAAGCTGCTCACATTTTTTTTAAGCAAAAATACCAAAATTTACGATATTGTACTTGCTAGAAGAGTTAACAATATGACCACTAACAAGCTCGTTAAGCTAACGATGTTTTGAACAACTGGGCCCAGGAGATAACAGTATTCTAAATGGTCATTTGGGGAGGTAAATCGCCTGTTTTATGGTCGAAAATTTCGTTTTACGGTGTAAACTGGCATTTGCGACCGTACAAACCGACGATTTACCTCCACAAATGACAAATTTTTAATACAGTTATCTCCATTCTAATGCACTTTTTCACTTGTTTTGTTTAAAAATGTTCTTTTTCCCGAAACGACTAGCACAGTGAGCAGCGTAAAACCAACTACCAATCTACGGAAAGCGACGTTACATGATGACGTCGGATTTATCGTAGAATATATTGTCTCAATATTTTTAAGTTAACCAATCAGGAGTTGTGTTACATACGCAACTGCATTAGAATGTTAACACAGCGTTGAATTTTAACGTTGCAATAAGGTTTTCAACATTGTTTCAATGTTTTGTTTAATTTGAGGTTTAACGTCCCCGTCAACACTGTAAAGGTCATTTTGGAGACATTGCTTCCAATTTTGTGGGACTTTTACCCGACACTGAGATGAAATGACATCTCAAGCCCTGCCGCCCAATAAACCAATATGGTTTATAAGCATGGACGGTCAGACTCGCACCGTTATGCCTGGTCAGGCTTAAATCCTCTAAGCGGTTTACCAGTACTCGTGTGCGATCGGTTTTAGCTCTGCGTGGACGCATCATGCAGCCTATCTATTTCTTAAAGCCCCGTTGGGCGAGGGGGAGGGGGCGTTGTTTCAATGTTGAATCCACGTTGAGTGACAGCTGGGATAAAGTGATGTAGCTTTGAAGGGAAAAAAACAATGCAGTTAACCCGTCTTCCTACATTTTCACGATTTTCAATATTTCAGCCAGCGCACGACAAAACCTACAATAAGACATGTGCGCCCAGCGAAGACTCAGATCAGCCTGCGCATCCGCGCAACCTGATCTGAGTCTTCGTTGTGCGCTCTTGGGATAGCTAAGGGCTCAATGCTCCTTCATGCAGTAAGCGAAGTCTCTGGTAAGGCTGTATAGAAGCGCAGGCTGATCTTATTCTTAGCTGGGCGCGAATGTAAGTTGTAGGAAATGCTGTGCCCCGGCTCAGTCATTTTATGAGCTAAGTGCCCTCGTCCATTATTGAGGATACAGACTGGAGATACAGAATGGGCTGCTTGGTGCTTTCGCGCAGAGCTGAAACTGACCGAACATGAATACTGGTAGTTCAACTCTAGCAGTTTATTTGGGCGACAGGGTTTGAGATGTCATTTCATCTCAATGTCGGGTAAAAGTAACACAGAATCGGAAGAGACGTCACCAAAGTGGCCCTATTAATGTTGATGGTGGCATAAAGCCTTAACTCAAACAAAATAAATGAGCTAAATTTGGATAGAAAAGAGAGGGCAATTAAAAGAAAAAAAAACTACTGATTTTTTTTTTTTTTTTTTTTGAGGGAGCGGGGCGGGGTGGCATATAAAGGAAAATTAATTTCATCATTTAAAATATTCAATTTCCATTGAAATTGTTCCTAAACTTGCATAATCGCCCGAATACAATCATTCTGAACGAATATAGATTAAAGGGATAACTGTATTGAAAATTGTCATTTGGTGAGGCAAATCGGAGGCTTTATAGTCGGAAATTTCGTTTTTGCGGCGACGCGTGAGCGGAGCAGTAACTTTACCTCCCCAAATGACAATTTTCAATACAGTTATCTCTTATTCGGTTGTTTGATTAAAAAATGTACTTTATTATATGACGTCGTCGATAAGCAGTAGATAACGTCGTTTATGTAATAGATATATCCATTGTTTTTGTGAAATATTGGTAAATATTTGTACTGATTGATATCTGTACAGGATAATTTGACGAGCCCGCCAGGGCGAGTCTAATTATCCTGTACAGATGTCAATCAGTACAAATATTTACCAATATTTCTCAAAAACAATTGGATATATCTGTTTTAATCCACAGCTTTTTGTAACTTCCACTTAAAGGTAATAGATAAAACCTATTAAAGCATATTTGTTTTATTTACTGTTAATTTCAATTTCTTTTATTTGACCTGATTTACCCCGTCTGGAAAATGGATTGTCCTGTCTGAAAGGACACTGTCAGCTTCTCTGCTTCATTAATATTCAATTGGATTTGATTGGTCTAAATCCAACTGACCACAGGTTATTTGATCATGCTTTTTTCACCTGATTTTTATCACTGGGACATTTTAATGCTGAACCTTCAAGTGAAAGGACTTACTTTGAACTCAGATGTGTGTTTTTGCTGCATGAAAATGTTTCATAAAATGTTTGGCACCAGTAAATGGGAGGGTATTTTGTGATAATTCAGGGATATTTTTTCTCCATAAAAAGGTATGTTGCGGATACTCATTTTGACTGCCTCATCCCACAAAAACATGTTGTGGGTACTCGTTGGACTTGCCTAGATGAGGCGGTTCTAGCGAGTACCTACAATTTGATTTTATGGAGAATTGGAGAAACTTAATCAGAAGGAGCAGTCTGATCAGGGTCTGCACTGATTCGGCAAAAGCTATTTTAAATGTGGTACTCATTCAAATAACCTTAGCGAGGCTATTTGAATGAATACCCACAATGTTAATTTTGTCATGCAGAGCTTGAAGCCCCTTCCCATTTTAAGATCAGAAGGAGCAGTCTGATCAGGGTCTGCACTGTTTGCCATTAAGTGAAAACTATTTTTAATGTGAGTACTTATTCAAATAACCTTGGCGAGCCTATTTGAATGAATACCCACAATGTTAATTTTGTCATGCAGAGCTAGAAGCCCCTTCCCATTTTAAGATTAGAAGGAGCAGTCTGATCAGGGTCTGCACTGTTTGCCATTAAGAAGAAGCTATTTTAAATGTGGGTACTCATTCAAATAACCTCGGCGAGGCTATTTAAAGGAATACCCACAATGTTGATTTTGTCATGCAGAGCTTGAAGCCCCTTCCCATTTTAATTGTAGCTCAGCTGATTGGTCCATTCAAAACTGTACATGATATCAGTACATGATATCAGTACATGATAACAATACATTTATCGAAATTTATTAGTACTGCCAGCATCAAAGGAAAGTACTGGGAGCTGTGGATTAATTTATACTTAGCAGTGAAATCAATGCATATCTGAAACAGATTAAAATGATATCAATCACAAGTGAAATGAAATCGTATCATTTCACTTGTGACTGACGTACCATTTATATCATTTCTCTGTAGCGTGCCGGAACTACTTTTTCGTTTACGTTCTGGTCGGAAAAAGGTTAATTTTCCTTTTATTTACTAAGAATAATAATTCCTTATCCCGTTAGAATATATTTTGAAGTGTGGCATTAAAATTGAATGAACAGGCGCCATATTTGACAGCAGAAGCGCTGTGATTTTAAACATCACCCATTTGCCGACACACATCTCGGGCACAATTTAAATGCTCCCTCACATATTTAGGCTTAGCTGTCTTTGTTACAAGTGGTCTACAAGGTGTACCAGTTCACTGAATGGCTGAGTAAGAGTTTGTGCGAGGAAATATGTGCTCAAATCAGGGTATTTTTTTTCCAACTTGAAAAACCGACCGCGACCGACTGCTACACATGGAATCGATTAGGCCTATGCAGTGGCTGGGTGCATGTCACTAAGAGCCTTCAAAAATAAAATGGACTTAAAATAAGCACAACGCATTCTGTTACATACCTTGAAAAGCTTTCTTTGAACTAGAAATTCCAAAATGGCGATTTGTTTATGCTTTGAAACTGACAGTTGTGACGTCATGTAGCCAGATCAAAATCGTGACGTCACCGCCTCGGGTCGATCAATTACCGTAAGTGTCCTAATAAATTATAAAATAAAAAGAACATTACCTTTTTTTCGGCGGATACCAAAATTATTTCATCTCGTGTGTTGAAAACATCCGAATTTTCACTCGTGCTTCGCACTCGTGAAAATTATGATGTTTTCAACACACTCGATGAAATATTTTTGGTATTCACCTAAAAAAAGTAAATATCCTCTATGTCAAGGGGGGAAACCTACGTCACGATGACGTCACAATTTTACACCAAGGCGGTCGCCATCTTGAAAGGAACTCTCGCTTCGGTAAGTATTTCTGTGTTAAACATATATTTTACGCACAATCTTGAAATAGCTATTATCGCAGAGTACGGGCAAAATTACAATGTTTTGTCAGCAAAAAGAAATTTAGGCAAGCTTTAAGTAGTATGGATGAACACGTCGGATTTAGTTAATTTCAGCGATCCATTCGTCAACACTCAGGATATGAAAATCATTCATCTGAAGCAGCGCAGTGTTTTCATTAATCCTCAAGAAACGAGTACTCGACTTTTTCAGAAGAAAATACCATAGAAGTGTTTATTTGTATTAAAATTAAAAAATTTGAACTTTATAAGACGTTTTCAGTAAATGGTATCGTTAACACTCGATCTGAAAAGAGATACGTACACACTCTGAAAATCAGCATATAGTTGTTTCTCGTGACAACCTGAAAAGCAGGGTAAAAGGCGACAAATTCTCTAAAGGTTACAAGTATCTTGGACAATAATGGTGGCCAGATGAACAGGCAGTTGTAATGTCCGCTCCCTTGTCACTTAAGAAGATATAGCCCACTCTGGAGCATTGTCGTACTTGCGTTGAGGTATAAAACAACAGAATTAGGAAACTTTACATTTATCTCTGAAAATAAAGAGTCATACAGGCTAACGAAGAATAGGCAGACATCTCTTGAGGTCCTCAATGGTCTCTTACATGAGCGGAAAAATACTGTCGAGGCTGAGAACTAAACTTCTTGCAATGATCTACTCGTTATAAAAAGGCATTATCTTACTTTATTTAAGGCGGCCTCGGTTGCTCAGTTGGATGCGCGTCTGACTGGTGATCAGGAGGACGCGGCTTCGTTACCTGCCAGGGTCGGCAACATTCTTTCGTGGAGATTGATCATGGAATCTTTTCTATGGTCAGTCTCTCCCTTCCGCTGATTCAAGAAGGGCAGTTGTCAGTTTCTGGCGATCGAATGTGCGCTGTACTGGTTAACGTATAAGCCTGCACAGAAAAAGTGTGAATAGGTAAACTGACCGGGATAAAAATGACCTAAATATTGTTGACTGGGCCCTTAAACTCCAATACAAACAAACAAACTTACTTTAATCAAAGTAGTGATAGAACCGGTGGGTCAGCTGTCTCTTGGGTGGGTTTGAAAAATACACGGTGACTTAGGCTGTAAACATTTGTTTATTCCTTACATCCGTGTACAAAAAGCAAACAGTGTAGACCTTGATCAGATGCCGCGCTCTGTCGCGTCTTGTTAGGGCTTACACTGTTTGCTAAACCCAACATACGATTTTAGTCCAGATTCTATTGATAACCATAGTATTGAATACGCCGTCCTCACAGTTATAAGAATAAGGCGGCTATTTTCTATAAATAACAACTACCTTTAGTGATGGTCAGGTGGACTTAAGCACTATTTTGAAAAAAGCTCCATTGCTTAGTAACTTTTGTCGACCAAAAAACAATATTGTACACTGTTGCACAGTTTTAATGAAAAGTGTAACACTTTTTGTAACGTTAATTTGACATTTACCTCACTCGATGCAGTATTTGGCATAACACCCACAAAAAGTAGGCATTTTGTGTAGTTTCAACGTTATTTATTTTAATTAATGAGCCGGTGCAAGAAAAAAGCTACAATAAGGCAATTTATGTGCGACGATAGACTACCCAGATCAGCTTGCATACCCGGGCAGTCTGATCGGTGTATTCTTGAGTTTTAAAACAGTAGTAATATTTGACACTTCCCACACCTGCTTGTTGTATAAACCGATCCTTATCGAGGCCCCAATGACATTGTTGTTTCTCGTTACGGTGTTCAGGATCTGCTGTTGGACTTGTGCGGTTGGTTAGGATTAAGAATCGTCCGTACAACGAGCAGGTGTGAGTAGTGTAATAGCTCACTATTGTTTCAAAAGCGAAATATTACACCGATCAGATGCATGGACTGGTCTAGGTATTCACTAGTTGCGCATGTCATATTTTAGCATTTGTCTTGCACCGGCTGATATATTGACAAAAACAAAACAAATAACGTCTCAACTACAAAGATAAAAGAGAAACGTCTACTATTTTCGCGCGATACGCAAAAAAAAAAAAAAAAAACTACGAACGGCATAAACATATGAAATGATGATGCCTGTTTGGTTGAAATTGAGGTTGAACGGCCCCGTCAACAGCACTTAGGTCATTTTCGAGACGTTACTTCCAATCTTTTCGGGACTTCTATCCAACATTAAGATGAAATGACATCTCAAGCAATGCCTTCAGTGAAACAAATAGGGTTTCCTGACCATTGCATTTACTTCTATTTTATACACATGTACGGTCCAACTCGCACCACTTTTCCTGGGCAGGCTTGGGGTCTTTGGGTGTTCGTGTCGCTTGTATTATTTTATTTTGGATAGCCTTTTGGCCATTTTGTGAGAAAGTAACGGTCCTTTTGGCTTTCCGCTGTTGGTGTTTCCGTTGGGGTATGTTGTGTCATGTTTGTGTTTCTTTCCCTTTGGTGTCTCTGATGGGAGCTGTGGGTTAATTGTATCGATTCTTGATCATTGCCTCTACTTCTAATTTGGACCCTCTAAGTGATTACCAGTATTCGCTTATATCCTTTTGTTTTGGACAGCCAACTGGCCATTTTGTTGGAAAGAAACTGTCCATTTGGCTTTCCGCTAGTGATGTTTAGAGTCTAGTTATTTCATGCTTGTGTTTCTTTCCCTTTGGTGTCTCTGATGGGAGCATTGGGTTAATTGTATCGATTCCTAATCATTGCCTTCACTTCTATTTTTTTTCATATGCAGTTGGGATGATAACTTACATAGTGTAAGAGGCAGTGTTTTTCTTGACATCCCATTTCATCTTTACTTTAATTCTTTCTCTCTATCATAGGTCTAAGTTAAATTTCATCAAAAATTTCCTAGGAACTATAAAATGTTGAAACTTCAATCTTTATCATAGTGTGGCTTTATTTTTATTTTCTTGTTGCCCTTGCTTCCAAAGGATTACATTTTTCTAGAAAGTAATATATTTCACCGTAGCAGGTGTTATGGGAATATTTGCGTCCGTAAAATGTTTATCTGCTCTTTATCAAAGTGTGGATTTATTTTTCAGTCATTTGGTATCATTGATGCCACTGCAGGGGTTCGTAAATGTTTGAGGGTTAGTGATGCGGCCTAACTGGCCGAAACTAGCTAGTCTGGGCCATAAAAAATCGTGTACACTCCAGTTTTCAGTTCTGTCTTGTAGTCCTTGCTTCAAAGGGATTACCCTTTTCTAGAACATTTGTATGCAATGCAATAATGATGGCTTATATTGTATAAAAGGCAATAAGCATCTTCAGCTTATTTGTTCAGCTATTCTTTAAATCTTCTCCCAAAAATTAGGCCAATATTAATATTTTGTCAACGTTTTCACAAGAACAAGAAAAGCTAGAAACCTAATTTCGCAGCATAGTCCTTGGGTGGGCCTCTACTTAGATTTTTCTAGCCTTAATAGCTGAATGAAACGCATGTCTTCCATGGGGCGGAGCCCAACTGAACTATGGTGAGTATAGTGGCCCAAGGGCCTCTTGTTTTTACAGATATTTTGAATCTGAACCATTTGTTTTATCGTCATTTTTTTCGCAACTCGGCGCAACATTGTAAATAGTTCAAGTGCGACAATGTTCTAGACTGGGCATGTCTTCTTAAGTGACAAGAGAGCGGAAATTGTGATCGGCTGTTCATCTGGCCACCACTGTTGTCAAAGATACTTGTTACCCTGCTTTTCAGGTTGTCACGAGAAACAACTATATGTGGCCTAGTGGTTAAGAGCTCTTGATCATTAGGTCTCTCACTGCTGTGGTTCGAGCCTCGCTCGGGTCATATGTGAGACGCCAAGTTCTGCGACGGAAGGTCATGTGGTTTTTCTCCGGGTACTCCGGTTTTCGCCCACTTCTGATTAGCGATCGGCTCGGTATGAGTGAAATTATCTTGAAAGGGCCGTAAAACCAAAACAAAAACAAAAAACAAAACAAACAACTATATGCTGGTTTTCAGTGTGTACGTATCTCATTTCTGATCGAGTGTTAACGATACCATTTACTGAAAACGTCTTATAAAGTTCAAAAATTTTAATTTTAAGGCTAATAAACACTTCTATGGTATTTTCTTCTGAAAAAGTCGTGTACACGTTATGAGAGGAATAATGAAAACACTGCGCTGCTTCATATTAATGGTTTTCATATCCAGAGTGTTGACGAATGGATCGCTGAAATGAACTAAATCCAACGTGTTTATCCATACTACTGAAAGCCTGCACAAATTTCTTTTTGCAGACAAAACATTGTTATTTCGCCCGTACTCTGCGATAAAAGCTGCGTCAAGATTGTGCTTAAATCATCTGTTTAACACAAAAACACTTACCGAAGCGAGAGGTACTTTCAAGATGGCGGCTGCCATTGTCTTTCTGTGTGACGTCATAGTGACGTTGGTTTCCCCCCTTGTATGTAATAAAAATCGTATGACCACACGTGTATTAACACTTTGGTGGGATTAAGTAACGTCCTGACGACGTCCATGTCAACAATGCATTTTTTGTGGCAAAATTGTCAAATTCAAAGGCGATAAAATCCAATTTAAAGTGGTCATATGATAAACAGAATCTTACACTCGTGGTCATTTCATATGAAATTTATGAAACTCGCCGAAGGCTCGTTTCATAAATATAATATGAAATGATTTCTCGTGTAAGATCCTCTATATTTTCCACAAAGCGGAAGGCGCTGTGAGCTGCGTAAAACCAAATGTCAGCCTATGAAAAGCGACGTTTCGTAACGACGTCGGGTTTCGGACAGTATATCGCAGAATATGCTGTCGCAAAATCCAATCAGATGTCGCGTTACATACATAAGTTGTACATTGTTTTCGGTGTTGTAAGCACAAATCTTCTTGAGGATTAATTTTCACTGTTCGTGTATTTAAAGAGCTTTTTTGTAACTTGAATCTTTTGTTTCATTAGATGTTTAACGTCCCCGTCAACATTTTACTGGTCATTTTGGAGACTTTGCTTCCAATTGTGTTGGACTTTTATTCGACACTAAGATGACATGACATGTAGGGTTTATAAGCACGGACTCGCACCGCTTTGCCTGAGTAGGCTTAGAACCTCTAAGCGGTTTACCAGTACTTACGTGCGGTCGGTTTCAGCTCTGCGTGGAAACATAATGCAGCCCATCTATATACTACTCAAAGTTTGATAGGGATCACTTTTTAAATGCAAAATAATTTTTGGATGAATTAATCACTTGAATCCAAATTCGATACATAATGATCGAAAATGTATCCTTCACAAAATCTTGTGATTAATTTTGTCAACTGGTACTGCATTCAAGCGTGACAACAGCAACCGTCTTGGCACCCCCAAAATTTGCAGTAACACGAAGGAATTTGGACAACTGATTTTTCACAAATTTCCAAATTCGTTTCGACAAACGTGCCTAATAACGTGTATGGCGTCCACGGGCACCAATTACAGCACGGCATCGCCTGCGCATGCTCGTAATCCGAGTCGGTATCCGATTTTGTGGAATCAGCTTTCATTCAACAACCAATGCATCTTTGAGCTCCTGTAAAGTCCTCGGATGCACAGGTCGGGCTGAAACAGCACGCTGTAGCATGTCCCGCGCAAGCTCAATCGGATTTAAGTCTAATGACCGAGCAGGCCAGTCCATACGAACGATTGTCTCACGTTCCAGATAGGAATCAGTGACATTGGCATTGTTGGGACGGGCATTATCATCCATCAGAATAAAGTCCGGGCCGATAGCATCTGCATATGGTCTCACAAACTCATCAAGAATATCATTACAGTACTTCACTGCCTTTAACGTTCCGTTTTCAACGACGTACAAGTCAGTTTTACCGTTCACGCTTATCCAGCCCAAACCATGACTGACCCCTTTCCATAGCGATCAGACTCTGCCATATTCAAGTCATCGAATCGCTCTATAGACATTCGCCGCACTAATTGATGTTTATAAGTGAAGTCTAGACAGAATCTGGACGCCTCAGTAAACAGTACTGGCGTCAAGTCACGAACCGTCCACCTGACGTGAGTTCGGGCAAAGTCCAACCGGTTTAGCACGTGCTGTCTCGTCAACGGAACACGTACAGCAGGCCTCATAGCATTAAGTCCAAACTCGTGGAGCCCGTTTCTGACAGTTTGTGTAGAAATTCGTACTCCAGTTCCGTTGCTAAGCTCGTTATGCAAACGTGTAGCGATCAGGAACCGTTGACGTCGAGACTGACTCAACAAGAAACGGCCCTGATGTTGAGTTGTAGCCCTTTCTCGACTCCGCCGTGTCTGTGTGAAGGATTTCCGTGTGTAAGATACCGACTCCACATTCGGGAAACCATGCTCTGAGACACATTTAGAATTCCAGCAACACGACGTTGAGAGACGCCAGATTCCAACATTCCGACGCCACGATTAATTTCTTCGGGGCTCAGACGGTTTTTTAATAGTCCCCTAGGCATTTTAGTGTTTCACAAATCAAATGAAGTCCTTTTTACGCTTGGTAAAGGAACACTGACAAGTTTGATTGGTCTGTTGGAAAGCAGTGCTACGCAAGATTTTGGGGGTGCATGAATTTATCTGCGAAGTGTGAGAAGTGTGCACTTTTATGAGTACTGAACTGCACACGAGTTTCTGCTCAAGATATTTATCAAAATACCCAGTACAAATTCTGTCAAGAAATTTTAAATTTTCAGTGCAAAATTTTGTATATAAAAAGTGATCCCTATCAAACTTTGAGTAGTATATTTCTTCAGACCCCGATGGGCGGGGGCCGTATACTTGTGTGTATTTACCTCGTTATAACGACAGTATTTGTTCCTTATTATTGTGCCGTTATAACGAAATTTGCCGTTATAAAGGATCCCAGTTAGGAGTATGATACTATTAGGTTATAAAAGGTCTGTTCCACTTTATTACTCCAAGAAACTAATATTATAGACATTTGTTAGAATCGGCTCGGTGAGGCGATTCTAACAAATATCTATAACACTTGTTTCTTGAAGTATTAAATTACAAGAATCTGTCATGACTATGGATTCGATTTGGGCATTTCAACCCCGAGGGAAGCCCACGTCGCTCGGAATCAAGGTTACGTCTTAAGCTAAGAAGCCATACCATTGAAATTGTCGTTATAACGCGCTTTGCCGTTATAACGAATGTCGGTATAAGGCGGGTTGACTGTAGTCAAACTTCGAAAACTCGAACACGGGTAGCTCTTTTACCGTTGCTTATTTGAACTCGTGCTTGAGTCACTAGAGACGTCATCAAATATCTCCAGATATCCATATACTGTGTTCGGATATTTTAGAGAGATTTTCCTGATTTGATCTGTAAAAGGTAGGTTGTGTGTACTCATTAGAATCGCCTCAATGAGGCGATTCTAATGAGCGCACAAAAATACCTTTGTTTTATAGAAGATCGTAAAGATATTAAAGTGATTAGCATTATGCCTTATGGCCCGAAACTAAGGTTAAAATTAGTTCGATCTATCCCTATTTCGAACACATTTTCATGATCCCAAAATATAATCGAGTTATCGAAGTTTGATTGCAAAGACGTGATTCCCTTTAGTGTTTATCACGCACAAAGGGTTCTACTCTCCCCGTTTCTTCTTATTCTTCTTCTTCTTCTTCTTCTTCTTGGTTCCTTTAAAACAGTAGTCTATGTAAAATAAATTTAACAAGATTGTTTGAGATATTTTTTTTTTTTTTTTTTTTTTGTAGTTTTTACGAAACATTTTGATTACTAAAGTCATTATGCTCGGTTTCTGGTTATAAAAAAAATCTCCCTTCAAATTGTGTATTAACCGTCACAGCGGGCACATGGCGTAATTGCGACGTCTCATCAATGTCGGTGCAACGTCGTGACGCTTAGGCAACGTCATATCTACGTCGGTGCAACGTCATGACGTTACACCGACGTTGATTTGACGTTGCCTTGGCGACGTGTGCCTGAGTAGACACGCCATGCCTTTTAAAGATCAAAACAGGATCCCCCTGAATATATGGATATCTGGAGGTATTCGTTGACTTCTTATCGGAATACCCCATACCGTAACAGAAGGGAAAATGATTTAATACCATGTATTGAAATCATCATGGCAAAAGACCTTTTTCCCAAAAATGTGTTTGAAATGAAACTAATGTTACCATTAAAAAAGAGACATTTTGCATACGAAACCGTTTGCACAGCCTAACTGCCATATTCTCGTTTAGAGAATTTATGTGTGAAAGGCCTTTAACTCATTTTAAAATTTATCGGTTTACAATATGTTATTATATTTTGATGGTACTTCCATATTTCTTTGAAAAAGACTTTTTTATAGTTAAGATAGACATTTGAGACTTATATCATAACAACGCTGAGATAATGGCCTTTACGGAACTGTTTGCACTGCATTTATAACCCTAATAGAAAACACGCTATTTATGAATTAGTAAAGTTTTTCTACAGCCCTGCAGGCACAAAACCTTGACTCAACGTTGAACTAACGTTGAAACAACGTTTTCAACGTTGTTTCAACGTTAGTTCAACGTTGAATGCCTGCTGGGAGCACTCCATGTAAAATTTTGCCCATACCTGGCCATAAGGCATGATGAGATTTTCTCAATATGGATATCTGGAGAAATTGTAAGATCTTTCTACAAACACCAAACAGAGTTCGAGTTATCCATGGTAAGGGACTCGTCCGTATTCGAGTTATAGAAGTTTCACTGTATGAGAAAGTGCCAGCCACGAAAACATATGACACGTGCAGTGCTCTTGGTAAGAATTTGATACAATGAGTATTTTACCACCTGCTTTAAAGTTTAATTTAATGCCGATTCTTACGGATAAAAGCATAAGTGTAGCATAAACATTTTATTGTTTGTTTTAACGAAAATAAAAGCTTGGCATTTCATATGAATGGTCAGACAATTCACATGAAATGCCAAGCGTTATTTTAAAATAAATAAATAAATAAATAAATAATAAAAAAAAATCAACAAAACATTGTCATCCGTGCTTTAAGGACGTTAAACCCATTCTGATCTAGTATACTGCTCACAAAAGTACTAATGTTTTTGTTTGTTTGTTTGATTTGAGGTTTAACGTCCCCGTCAACAATGTATAGGTCATTTTGGAGACGTTGCTTCCAATTGTGTAGGACTTTTACCCGACATTGAGATGAAATGACATTTCAAGCCCTGTCGCTCAATGAAACCAATAGGGTTTATCAACACGGACGGGCCGACTCGCACCGCTTTGCCTGGACAGACTTCCCTACATCATAGTGTAGATTGCATTTTCTTGTCCTTTGGAATCATTGATTCCATTATGGAATTTTGAAAATATCTGAGGGTCACTGATGAGGCCTAATTGGCCGAAACTGGCTAGTTTGGCCCAGAAAACATGTACACTCCATATTTTTCACTTCTGTGGTGTATTCCTTGCTTCCAAAGGATAACCCTTTTATAGAACATATTTACGTATATACACTAAGCGGTTTACCAGTACTCGTACAGTCGTTTTCAGGTCTGCGTGGAAGCATCATATAGCCCATCTAATTCTTCAAGACCCGATGAGCGGGGGCTAAAACCACTAATTTGAAGGTAACTGTTTTATGCTTAAAGATGTAAAGTTTACTGAAAATTTTAACCATCTAAATCTGATTTCAAGGCCGAAATCCAAATTGTGACTGAGTCTTTTACCACCTCGAGTAAAATTTCACAGGTTTACCCGCCTATATAAATACATTCACAGGCGCATCAAAACGGATTAAAAATTTCCAAAAAATAAAAACTCTGCTGCAATTTCAAAGAAATGGCTTAGTGTCACTTTTGATTATGAACCTTATGAACTACTAATAGACAGAACTTCACGCTCCTGTGCTATCTCCGAAAACATGAAAATTTTAAGATGGAAAATTGTGATATTTTCTTATTTCTGCTGAAAATATAAATCATGGGTACTCGTTAGAACCGCCTCGTCTAACGAGTACCCACAATCTATATTTTAGAGCAGAAGTTTACCCATATAAACCCCAGTTTTACTATATAAAAGTGGGGTTCAAGGGGGGTCAGAATTATGTAGGCGTGTTTTTGTGAACACACTGCTGAGATACCAGTTTCTCCCTCTTATCTAGAACTCCGCTCTGCAAAGGAATATAAATAAGATTAAGACCCAAATGTAAAAAATTGTTTTATTATCTTTTTTTTTATCTTCTTATGTACAAAATATTTATTTTCCGGCCTCGGTAGCTCAGTCAGATTCGCGTCCGGTAGACGCGGGGTTGATACCTGCCGGGGTAGGCATTATTCTTTCCTTGAGATTAATATAAACAAATCTTTTGTGTGGTCGCTGATTCAAGAATGGCGTCGAAAGAATGGGCACAGTAAAAGTGTGGATAGGTAAACTGACCGGCTCGATAAGACCTAATTACTACTGACTGGGTCGTTAAACTCCAATATAAACCATTACGAAAACACGCTTATATAATTTTGACCCCCTTGAACCCCACTTTTATTTGGTAAAACTGGGGTTTACAGGGGTAAACCTTATTTTTCTAATTTCTGCTCAAAAATATAGATTGTGGCTACTCGTTTGAACCGTCTCGATGAGGCGGTTCTAACGTGTATCCACAATCTATATTTTGAGCAGAAATAAAAAAAAATATCACAATTTTTCAGCTTAAAATTTTCCTTTTTTCGGCGGTAAAGTTTACAATGTATTTGTATAGGCGTGTTTTCGTAATGCTTTGTCGGATGTGCGCCTGGTTGATGATCACGAAGACGCGGGTTCGATACCAGGCGGGGTCGGAAACATTCTTTCCTGAAGATAACTGGTTGGTGAGCAAGAAGACGCGGGTTCGATACCTGGCGGGCTCGGAAACATTCTTAAGGTTTCCCGAAGATTACTGGTTGGTGATCACGAAGACGCGGGTTCGATACCAGGCGGGGCCGGAAACATTCTTTCCTGAAGATTACTGGTTGGTGATCACGAAGACGCGGGTTCGATACCTGGCGGGGTCGGAAACATTATTTCCTGAAGATTACTGGTTGGTGATCACGAAGACGCGGGTTCGATACCTGGCGGGGTCGGAAACATTCCTTCCTGAAGATTACTGTTGGTGATCACGAAGACGCGGGTTCGATACCTGGCGGGGTCGGAAACATTCTTTCATGAAGATTACTGGTTGGTGATCACGAAGACGCGGGTTCGATACCTGGCGGGGTCGGAAACATTCTTTCATGAAGATTACTGGTTGGTGATCACGAAGACGCGGGTTCGATACCTGGCGGGGTCGGAAACATTCTTTCATGAAGATTACTGTTGGTGATCACGAAGACGCGGGTTCGATACCTGGCGGGGTCGGAAACATTCTTTCCTGAAGATTACTGGTTGGTGATCACGAAGACGCGGGTTCGATACCTGGCGGGGTCGGAGACATTCTTAAGGTTTCCTGAAGATTACTGGTTGGTGGTCACGAAGACGCGGGTTCGATACCTGGCGGGGTCGGAAACATTCTTTCCTGAAGATAATAAAAAAAGCCTTTGTATGGCCACTGACTGTACTGGTCAACCTGACGAAAGATTGGACACTGTACTGGTTAACCAGTAAACGTGTAGATAGGTAAACTGACCGGCTCGATAAGACCTAATTACTGCTGACTGGGCCGTTAAACTCCAATATAAACAAACAAATCATTCATTTATTTACAGCTTTGGTTTCTTCTTATACTTTAGACACAACAAAATATAATACACAGCTATTTACAATGTCAAAACAGACTAGAATAACTCATAACTCGCAGTCCACATAGTCCGTGTGAAATAATGGCGCCCAATATGGTGTCAGATGTAAAAATAATGAAATCTTTCTTATTTCTGCTTTCCACAGATATTGTGAGTGCTCGATAGGACCGCCTCGATGGGGCGGTTCTTACGAGTACCCACAATCTATATTTCTATATTTTTAGCAATACCCACAATCTATACTTCTATATTTTTGAGCAAAAATAAGGCATATAATGTATACCCCCGTAAACCCTAATTTTCTCTATATAAAGTGGGGTTAAGAGGGGTCTTCGTTTCATGGACAGGTTCTCGTGATGTTACGGCTGAAACATTGCTCCTCGGATCATCACGTGAACAAGTCCATGATAAACACCACTTTATGTAAGAAAGAAAAAAAAAGAAAGGTTTGCAAGGGTGTATGTATAACTATATTGATTTATTCAGCAGAATAATGGTTAGGAGCCATAAAGACAAGCAATATCTCATATGATATGACTGCCTTATGTGAAGAGTGTTCCCACTACACTGACTATGTACAGTGTGACGTAAGTTTTCGCATGGAACATCGCCTGTAACAGGTCACCAATCTGTTCTGGGTACGTGTCGAATTTGTGTTCCTGAAAAGATAAAACTGAAAACAATCAATTTAATGCTGCAGGATAAAGCCCGCTTTATTTTTATTTATTTATTTATTTATTTATTTTATTTTATTTTTTTGTAAATTCCTGCGCGCGCTTGTAAACACCCCTGACTCACAATTGGAATATCTACACAAGTACGTTTTTTACGGCCCCCGCTCATCGGGGGTGAAGCAATAGACGGGCTACATGATGTTTTGATGTTTACACTCAGACCTGAAACCGACCGCACTTGAGTACTAGTAAACCGCTTAGAGCATCTAAACCTGTCCAGGCAAAGCGGTGCGAGTCGGACCGTCCATGCTTATAAACCCTATTGGTTTGGGCTTGAGATGTCACTTCAACTCCATATCGGGAAAAAGTCCCACAAAGGTGGAAGCAACGTCTCCAAAATAACCTATACAGTATTAACGGGGGCGTTTGATCTCTAATCAAATAATCAAACAAGTACTTTTTTGTTCCAGAACAAAGATTATGTTAAGCCGTCTCGACGAGGTGGTTTTAACAGGTATCCACACACTCTACTGGGCGAATAAGTAAATCACATCAAAGGAAAACCTGGTTTAGCCGTTTGCGAAACAACAAAAGTCCTGATCAGACTATGCCCTAGCGACGTGTGCATGCTTGTTGTTCGTTTGAATGGAGGTCTTACGTCCTAGGTCATTTTGAAGACGTTGCTTCCAATTTTGTGGGATTGTCATTGAAATGACATCTCAAGCCCTGCAGTGCGAACAAACCAAAAGGGTTTATATGTAGGACAGGTCCGCCTCGCACCATTTTGCCTGGGCAGGCTTAGACGCAAACCGTTTGGACAGTGAGAAAAATTGTCCGATACTCAACAAAAATATATACCAAAGTGTCATAGAAGATATTTATTTATTGCTGTTTTTATTATTATTATCATTAATAATAATGATTATAACAATAATCATCATGAACAGCAGCAGCACCATCATGATCAGCAGAATCACATTATGAAATCATACCCGTGCGACTTTGTGCATTTTTTCATATCTCAAAAACGGATATTTTTCTGATGAAAAGTTTTGATATTTTTCTTATTTTCACTCCAAACATAGGTTGTGGGTGCTCTCTAGAACCGCCTCATTGAGGCGGATATAACAAGCAGCCACAACCTATGTCTTGGAGCAGAAATAAGGAAAATAATGTATACCCCCATAAACCCCAGTTTTGTCTATATAAAGTGGGGTTTAGAGGGACTTGTTCACGTGATGATCAGATCATAATCATATCGTAATTTGCTAATACAGCAGAAAGTCCCATTAAACTGTTTATTAACCCTTTTTGTACCAAATGGAATCTTCGGCAGGAGTCCATTTAATAATTTAGCGATGTCAGGTTGTGTTTTAATCAAAATTATTTGGAAAACGACTGACCTTTTAGCAAACAGTGGAGGCCCTGCTGATCAGACGACGCGTTTTGCGGCGTCTGATCTGGGCCTGCACTGTTTGCCAGGGTACCCGTTTTGGTGTTTCTGGTAGAAAAATGGTTAACCAAGTCTTGGCGTTTTTACTGTTTCCCAACCGTTTAACGGCCCAGTCAACACTATCTCGTAGGTCATTTTTAGCCGGTCAGTTTACATAGCCACATTTTTCCTGGGAAGTCTTAACCGGTACAGTGCACATTCACCAGAAACTGACAACCGCCCTTCTTGAATCAGCGGAAGGGAGAGAAATACCGTAGAAAAGAAATCATGATCAATCTCCACGAAAGAATGTTGCCGACCCAGGCAGGTATCGAACCCTCGTCCTCCTGATCACCAGTCAGACGCGCATCCGACTGAGCTACCGAGGCCGGGACTTCACACTTTGGTACTGGTCTCGCGGGTTCGATCACGGACTTCTCCAGACTTTCGGATGAGTCTTTAAACCGAGACCTCGTCTTCGTATGGCCTTAGCTGTTGCTGGGATGTCAAACTCTAATACACACAACCTCAATAACAGTATTATACTGCTTAACACAAGTAACGTAAAAATGTCACCGTCGCTTCATATTCTTTCTTAGCAAGCCACTTACTTCTTACGGTCATATCTTTTAAAGAATACAGGAGAAATTCGGAAAGTTAGAAAATACGGTCATGCTCTGGTAAAACCAGGTCTTGTTTTCTTTTTGATATGAGTGAGTGAGTGAGTGTTTGAGTTTTACGTCCCACCAACAGCTAAGGTCATACGGAGACGGGACCTCGGTTTAAAGACTCATCCGAAAGTCTGGAGAAGCCCGGGATCGATCCTGCGATCCCTGGTTTACAAGGCGAGTAGCGTAACCACTGCACCACGGAAGCTTCTTTCTTTTTGATATACAACGTAGCACCTTGTTGTGTGGGAGGGTGGTAAAAAGTTCAAATAACACATAACTAATCATTGAAGACATTGTCTCATTAATAACGAAGCCTGCTATTGCAGTTGTTCTGAACTGATCTTATGATTTATTTTACTCTCCAAGCAAATACAGTAAAATTCCCGTATTAAGACCACCTTTGGTACTGTTCAAAGGTGGTCTTTAAGGCCACTGTGGAACAGCCCCAAAGATTGTCATCACGAAAACGCGCTTATATAATTTGGGTCCCTGAACCCCACTTTCATGTAGTAAAACTGGCGTTTACAGGGGGTAAACCTTGTTATTCTTATATCTGCTCTCAAATATAGATTGTGGATATCCGATCCGTTAGAACCGCCTCGATGAGACGGTTCCAACATGTATCCACAATCTATATTTGAGCAAAAATAAGAAAAAAAATCACATGTTTTCAGCTTAAAATTTTAGCTTTTTTTTCGCATTAAAACTTACAATGTATTTGTGTAGGTGTGTTTTCGTTATGCTTCCACAAGAGCATGTTCGATGTTTGTTTGATTAGAGGTTTAACGTCCCCATCAACACTGTATATGTAATTTTGGAGACGTTGCTTCCAATTTCGTGGGACTTTTACCCGACATGGAGATGAAATGACTTCTCAAGCCCTGTCGCCCAATGAAACCAATAGGGTTTATAAGCATGGACTCGGACCACTTTACCTGGGCAGGCCTAGATCCTCCAAGCGGTTTACCAGTACTCGTGTGCGGTCGGTTTCAGCTCTGCGTGGAAGCATCATGCAGCCATCTATTTCTTCAAGCCCCGATGGGCGGGGGCCGTCATGCTGGATGTAGAAAAGAAAATGTAACTGACACCTTCTAAACATGCCTTTAAAAGTATAATTCTCGATTTTAGATGGTCTTTACAGCAGCCTCGAACTGTACAAAACAAAAAATAACGATCTATTGGGCCCATTTTTGGGTCGATTATTTATCAATTGACCCAAAGTTATAAAGACAAAACCTTCATTAGCGCTGGAATCCACGTGACTATCTGTAACTTATTTATAGTTTCATGGCGGTGAGGTCAGCCTATTGCCTGAAGGGTTATCTGTAGAATATGGGCTGGATTCATTGGTTGGGCTTGGCAAACAGTGTAGACCCAGATCAGACGCCACAGAACGCGGCGTCTGATCAGGGTCTACACTGTTTGCTTAAACCCCTGTCACACCAAGGCTGCGTTCTCACGGCGTCCAAGAAAAATGCAGAACGCCGAGGTGCGCGCAGTACGATCGCAAACATCGCCGTAGCAACGCAGTGGCGTCGCCAGTAGACGCGTTGGGAGCGCATAGAACGCCAAGCGACGGCGCGCATTTTGAGCATGCTCAAAACAAACGCCGTCGCTCGGCGTTCGGATCAGAGCGCAGTGAGGTCGCCGTAAGGTTGCCATAGCAGCGCAGTAAGGTCTCCTACAACGCTACAGGAGCTCGGCAGGGGCGCACAGAGGTCTCCTACAACGCCATATAAGCTCCGCTTGTATAATTGATTAACTGATTGATTGATCTGATATTT
Source organism: Lucinisca nassula (assembly GCA_963580285.1). NCBI lineage: Eukaryota > Metazoa > Mollusca > Bivalvia > Lucinida > Lucinidae > Lucinisca > Lucinisca nassula. The sequence continues at coordinate 42,792 of CAUZLF010000125.1, forward strand.
AACGTCCCAGTCAACACTGTATAGGTCATTTTGGAGACGTTGCTTTCAATTTTGTGGGACTTTTACCCGACTTTGAGATGAAATGACATCTCAAGCCCGGTCCCCAATGAAACCAATAGAGTTTACACGTATAAGCATGTTTACATCAATAGAGTTTACACGTATCTCGCACCGCTTTGCCTGGGCAGGCTTAGATCCTCTAAGCGGTTTACCAGTACTGTGTGAGGTCGGTTTCAGCTCTGCGTGGAAGCATCATGCAGCCCATCTATTTCTTCCAGTCCTGATGGGAGGGGATGACCGCTTGTATAAACAGTGGCTAGAGTAGAGTTTGATTGTGTACTGTCCCGAAAAACCTTCTTCTGAGGTGACTCTTTCCGGGTAAGGTAATGGCGGTGGACTTGCTCCTGCTTGCGGTGATTGCGGTGGACTTGCTTCCGACGGCACAGGAGTTCTGGTAAACCGCTTAGGGGATCTAAGCTTGGGCAATGGGGCTCGAGTCGGTCCATCCGTGCTTATTAACCTCATTAGTTTCATTGGGTGACAGAGATTGAGATGTAATTTCATCTCAATGTCGGGTAAAAGTCCCACAAAATTAGAAACAACGTCCGCAAAATGACCTATAATGTGTTGATGGGACGTTAAACCTCAAATCAAACAAAACTGTTCGACTGATGAAGATGTCTGTTTACACTTTGAGAACGTCTTCAACATGTGAGCGCCGTAAAAGCGCAGTGCAGTGCACGCATTGAGAGTGCCGTAAATGCGCAGTGCACGCATTGTGAGCGCCGTAAAAGCGCAGAGGAAGCGCCATGAGAGCGCATACAATCGCCATCAAGAACGCCGCAGGATCGCGATAGATCGCCATGTAAGCTCCGTAGCAACGTCTTGGTCGCTGTAGGGACGCCATGACAGGTCCATGTTCACAAAAATATCCCATATTTCTTGCGATCTCGCGGCGTTCTGAAAAATAAAACAACGCCGTCCAATCGCAGTGAAAACGCGGCATAGTGTGACAGGGGCTTTACAGTTCAGGAATTTAAGGTTCAGACGCCGAAAAACTTAGCATCTGATCACGGGTTGCTTACAGTACAGGAATTTAAGGTTCAGACGCCGAAAAACTTAGCATCTGATCACGGGTTGCTTACAGTACAGGAATTTAAGGTTCAGACGCCGAAAAACTTAGCATCTGATCACGGGTTGCTTACAGTACAGGAATTTAAGGTTCAGACGCCGAAAAACTTAGCATCTGATCACGGGTTGCTTACAGTACAGGAATTTAAGGTTCAGACGCCGAAAAACTTAGCATCTGATCACGGGTTGCTTACAGTACAGGAATTTAAGGTTCAGACGCCGAAAAACGTAGCATCTGATCACGGGTTGCTTACAGTCAGGAATTTAAGGTTCAGACGCCGAAAAACTTAGCATCTGATCACGGGTTGCTTACAGTACAGGAATTTAAGGGTTAAACGAAACCGATTAAGTCCCCGTTCAGGCCCATTTTCCCAATCTGTACCCAGAGACAATCGACCCACCAGTACTCTCAGTGCTTTGATTCATACTGGCAACACCGGTGGGTCGGTCGTTTCGGTGTGTAGGCTGACAAAACCGTCCTGAACTGTATTGTTTAATATATTCAACAAGGAAACGGAATTTAATATGGATTTTTCACAGCATCCCAAGGCATTACCATTACTATCATAATAAGCATATGTCTTATACATTAGGAACATAAAAGGGAACTTTTTTGTTCGCTAGAAATAGAATGTGGGTGTTCGTTAGAACTGCCCCATTGAGGTGTTTCTTACGATAAGTCAATACTATATTTGAGAAAAGTAAGAAAACACATTTTTAAACAGAAAAATGTCATATAAAAATGACCGTGTAATATTTAACTTTATCATATGACGTCGCGTCTGAGAATGTGATAACGCCATGTAATAAATTCGAAAATCCACTAGTGGATTTTATATGCAAATTAAGACACTCTCCGTTGCGTTACATGTACGACTTGGAAGAAAAGATTAAATTCAGAGGTTGGCATGGATAAGCTGAGGACATATAAATTAATAAAGAAACATTTTGCTTTTGAAAATTATTCAGATGTTTTACCCGACAGAAAACAGCGAAAAGCTTTAGCTTCTTTTAGAATAAGTGAACACAATCTTCAAATGGAGAGGGGCAACTATTCAGGCCAGATTGTGTAACAATTGTCAGGTAGTTGAAGATGAAATTCATTTTTTGTGCGAATGTTCTAAGTACCAAACCTTGTGGCATAAATTGCTTCAGAGCACAGTTTCAACAAATAACCATTCGTTGATGTCCAAAACAGTGTTTTATTAATTTTATGACATGTACAGATGATGCGGTTTTGAAGCTGTTTATTAGTGAATGTAATATTTTATTTCATAGCATGACTCTCGTGTTTCAATGCCGTTTCCTGTTTTTTTTTTTGTTTTTTTTTTTGTTTTTTTTTTTTGGTTGTTAATTGTTCCATATTATCATCAAATTGTTTCATGTTGTCGTGTTTATAATATGCCATGTATGTATTTGCTTGCCTTTAACCCTTATAGGGTATAGCTGTGCAGTTAATAAAATTCTATTCATTCTATTCTATTCTATTCTTGTACGGCGTCGTGTTTACTAATGGCGGAATATTGACATTTTTGTGAAGATGCGTTTTAAATACCATTGCATTCGAGCTCATGTATTATTAAAGTTATTACACTTGTTGACGAAAAGGGATAAAATGCGAAGCTCTAAAATGCGAATTTCGTCAACTCGTTTAATAAATTTAATAATACATGAACACTCCTGTAAGATACATTATTTATCAAGAAACATCGCTTTTAGTATGTGGGAGAAGTCATATTCTAACACAGCGCGCCTAATAGGCAATGGAAAATAACTGTGTTTTATTCTACAACAAATCACGGCAAGGAAGAGCGTGACGATTGACGTCATTAAAAACTGCGATTTTATGACGTCACTAGTCGATTTCCTTGAGGTTAGACGGTGTAACGTCATATTCTCGCATCGAAAACGTATAAAATGCATGTGTTTCATTCAATAATTTTAGCGGGATTTCTTCTAACAATTGCGAAAAGTTGTGAGATTTTGAAGGAAACAACAGCATTATTGCCGATTTTCAGCCTGTTAGAATCGAAATAGATCAGCTCTAGTTTGTGATTTGTTGAGTAATAAATCACAGTTTGTCAGTCAGTTGATGGTAGGCAAATCACGCGCTCTACGCTCTCGTGATTTGTCTACTTTACAACTGACCTCCAAACTGTGATTTATTAGTCAACAAATCACAGTTAGGGCTGATTTATTTCTTAATCATAACACGCCTATACACGGTGGATCATCATAATAAGCGGGGCCGCTGACTCCGCACCTTAAATCTTATGTGGAACTTCCGGATCATGTGCGGCTACGAAGCTGTAGCTCGAAAACAACCGATCTGTGATAAAAGCAACAGATAGGTGCCTCGTTTTGTCATTTCTTCTCTTCTTTGAATGGCATAATCAAGAAAACCGATGATATTATACCGTTGAATTGAGCAAAGCCCTCGGGATTGTCTTTAAAAAACGATTTGTTTCGAGAGGACACGCATTGTACAACTTTGCGAAAGGCTACAAAAGACAGTTAATATTTCTTTTAAACAGATTATTTTTTGCGATGCTGTTTAAGTGTGTCTGTGTGATACATAAACAACCATAATGTCCCCCGACATGTCTCTGTATAAAATCACGGACAGCTTGGTCAAAACACATCTGACCTCGTTTATTTAGTGTGGCTCCGTTTATGCAATGCGGCTATGAAGTTGTAGATATACTTTACTTGAGTAAGTTCTGCCATTTAACAGCGCCGCGGTTTATCGGTAAGCATCGAAATTATTATATAACGATTTCGCAACGTCACACAAAGTTTTTACAATAAGGTCTCTCTCTCTCTCTCTCTCTCTCTCTCTCTCTCTCTCTCTCTCTCTCTGAGGACATTGGCGTAACCAATAGTTAAATGGATCCTTTGAGACTGACGATACATTGTCTTAATCAAAGCACTGAATGTCGACTGGGTCGACTGATCCTGAATGAAGGCTAGGAAAATAGTCCTAAACTGCGACTCAAACTGTTTTATTTAACCCATATTAGCACTATTTACTCCGAAATATATACCTCCTAGATATATACCGATGGGCCCAATTACGTAATTGCCTAGTGAATCCGTAAATTATGGGAAGGTGGTCATATAGTGGGCGTGGTTTAGAAGGCATTAAAGTCAGTAAGCATATTTTCTATTAGTTTTATGAGTTAATGTTGGATTTAAACTATGTTACTAATAATTGAATTTAAATACATTTGAATTTGATAAATGTTACTGTATCATTTATTTAACAGCAATCTGATAATTGGTTATCAAGCCAATAATTAGGTTGCAATATGAGTGTCTTCCCTTAGACAGAATAGTTAGCAAGTAAAAGCTTTAGTAAAGCTTTTCATTCACATTTTTATCGATAATTTTAAAGGTCGATGTCAACCCATATTATTATTATTATTATTATTATAATTGTCGGCCTCGGTAGCTCAGTCGGTTGCGCGTCTGACTGGTGATCAGGAGGACGCTGGTTCGATACCTGCCGGGGTCGGCAACAGTCTTTCGCGGAGATTGACCATGAAATCTTCTCTACGGTCATTGTCTCCCTTCCGCTGAATCAAGAAGGACCGTTGTCTGTTTCTGCCGAAAAAATGTGCCCTGTGCTGGTTAACCGCTTACGTATAAGCCTGCCCAGGAAAGTATGGGTAGGTAAACTGACCGGCTCCAAAATGACCTTAAATAGTGTTGACTGGGCTGTTAAACTCCAAACTACAAACAACCCGTTTTTTTTATTTTAGTTTTAACGTCTCCGTCAGCACTGTATAGCTAATTTTGGAGACGTTGTTTCCAATATTGTGAGACGTTTACACGACATTAAGATGAAATGACATCTCAAGCCTTGACGCCCAGTGAAACCTATAGGGTTTATATACATGGACGGTCCGACTAGCACCACTTTCCTGGGCAGGCTTAGAACCTCTATGCAGTTTACCAGTACTTGTGTACAGTCGATTTTAGGTCTGCGTTGAAGCATCATGCAGCCCATTATATTTCTTCAAGACCCCTCGTGGACAATATCTCTGTTTATCCTGGTCTTTCAAATAATAACATTGTTTTAGCTCAGGTTAATCTTAAGCCTGAACTCAAGAAGCAGGTCCCACGTGACATCCATATATACAAGAGGACCATGGTGGCCCTGGATCGCTCAACTGATCCATAGTGTAACACGTGGGTTCTGAGGAGGGCCATTATTGGCCCGAGGACTATAATTTGCATTATCTTGAGGGAGGTCTAAAAGGTGAAGCTTCATACCAAATATCAAAGACCGGAGCCTTCTGGTTTCAAACAAGAAATTTTTGAAGGTTTTCCTTATATAAGTATAAATAAAACCTGTGGGCCCCGGGGCAGGTCCATTTTCGGCCACACGGCTATATTTTGAACAATCGTGGTCTAGGTCCACTAGACAAAGCTTCATACCACATACCAAGGACCTAAGCCTTCTGGTTTCAGGCAGAAGATTTTTTAAAGGTTTTACCTATATAAGTCAATGTAAAACCAAAGGGCCCCGAGGCAGAGGCATTTTGGCCACAGGGCTCTAATTTGAACAATCTTGATAGAAGTCCACATGACGAAGCTTCATACTAAATATCAAACACCTGAGCATTCTGGTTTCAGACAAAAAGAGTTTTAAAGGTTTTTCCCTATGTAAGTCAATGTAAAACCAAAGGGCTTCAGGGCTGGGGCAATTTTGGCCCCAGGGCTATAATTTGAACAATCTTGGTAGCGGTCTAATAGATGAAGCTACACACAAAATATCGAAGACCTTGGCCTTGCGGTTTCAGAGGAGATCTTTTTAAGATTTTTCCTATATATAAGTCAATGTAATACCAAAGGGCCCCGTGGCGCGGGGCATTTGGGGTCCCAGGGCTATAATTTGAACACTATTGCTAGAGGTCCACTAGATGAAGCTACACACCAAATATCAAAGATCTGGATCTTGCAGTTTCAGAGGAGAAAATGGTTTAAGATTCTTTCCTACATAAGTCAATGTAAAACCAAGGGGCCCCGGGGCGGGGGCATTTTTGGTCCCAGGGCTATAATTTTAAGAGTCTTGATAGAGTTCCACAAGATGAAGTTTCATACTAAATATCAAACACCCGAGCCTGTTTCAGAGAAGAAGATTTTTTAATTTTCATTAAAAAAATCTGTTTTTGGCTCCCGTGACCTTGATGTGCAATTTTTTGTTTGATTTGAGGTTTAACATCCCCGACAACACTGTAAAGGTCATTTTGGAGACGTTGCTTCCAATTCTGTGGGAATTTCACCCGACATTGAGATGAAATGACATATCAAGCCCTGTCGCCCAATGAAACCAATAGTGTTTATTAACCTCACACGGCGGTTCCTGGACAGGCTTAGATCCTCTAAGTGGTTTACCAGTACTAGTGTGCGGGCCGGATTCAGCTCTGCGAGGAAGCATCATGCAGCCCATATATTTCTTCAAGCCCCTATGGGCGGGGGCCGTTGATGTGCAATGGATCGGAACCATTTGAACAACTTTGAAAGGGGACCACCTAAGGATCATTCTTGTGAAGTTTGGTCAAAATCCGATTAGTGGTTTAGGAGATGTCGTTTGAAGAAATTGTTTACGGACTGACGCACACACGGACGCACGCACGCATACACGACGGGCGAAAAGTGATCCCAAAAGCTCACCTCGTCATAACATGACAGGTGAGCTAATAAAAAAAGCTGATTAGTACCAGCTTAAACAGTCCATGAGGGACCTTCACTTAGAATTTTCCCAAAAGTTCTTAGAGACCAAACACCTTGTACGGCGGGTTTCAGAAAGAACCTAGGCGATATCCTGGGTCTCAACACTGCAACTGACGATCAAAACATGGATGATCCTCCGAAGGTCAAAACCAAGAAACTTTATACCAACAGGACTCAAGTGGCGTGGCACCTCTGGGAAGAGCAGGACAAACTGTCTCTGCCGAAACGGATAAAGCTAATACACTGAATGCTCAGTTTCAGTCAGTGTTTAGCCCTAAGAGCCCCTGGCTCGCAGTATGTCTTAAATCACTTGCCCAAAAGTAAGTGCAGGACTTGCAGTACGCTGGCATTCAAGATATTTCCTTCAGACCCAGCCCCTAGCTAAAATGCCTGATGTCAGCATTTCCACTGTAGGCATTGACCAGCTCATTAAAGGCTTGAACCCCTACAAGGCTGCAGACCCAGAAAAAAATAAAGTAGAAGTAAAACAAAGATCAGGAATTGATAGAATTAACTTACTCCACCCATAAAAGCCCATTGTCCCCCAGACCCTACATAAAGAGCTTTCCCCAATCCTGCTGCTGATCTTCCTGAAATTTCTAAATAAGGGAAAATTACCAAACATTTGGAAAGAGGCTAATTTATCACATGACGTCCCTTCTGGGAGTGTAATAACGCCATGTAATAAATTCGATAATCCACTAGTGGATTAAATATGCAGATTAGCTCGATAACTCCCGCAGCGTTACATGTACGGCGTCCTTAATGGCGTCGCGTTTACTAATGGCGGAATATTGACATTTTTGTTAAACAATCGTTAATTAAATGCGTTTAAAATGTCATAATGATAAATAGAATCTTGCATTCGTGCTCATGTATTATTGAATTTATTACACTCGTTGAAAAAATAGCCATCGGAAGAGATGGCAAATCCCCCGACCAAAAGCCAATATGGCCTTCAGAAGATTGTTCACCAATAGAAAGTGCATCAGAATTAAACCAGCAATTAGAAAGTGCATCAGAATTAAACCAGCAATATATCACAAAAGTATTGCAGTTATGGCCATCACAAGATTATACTGTCAGGGGAAATAACTAAAAAACCAGGGCACTCAGAAATGTGATTCTTGCGCATGACATGCCTGCTTAAGCTCATGTATTTCTGTACAAAGTACCATCAGTATGTCTCAAAAGGTATTGGAGATATGGTGATCACAAGCTGGTCATACTGTTTTATTGAAAGGGTAGATAACTCAAATACCAAAGCACCAACAGTTGTGGTTCTTGCACATGACATCCCTTCTGTACCTTGTATACAATTGTACCAAGTTCCTTCAATATATCTCAAAGGGTATTGGAGTTATGGCCATCAAAATGTTTTATTGCCAGGGGAGATAACTAAAAAACCAGAGCACCCAGAGTTGTAATACTTGAGCATGACACACCTGCTTAACCTCATGTACATCTGCATCAAGTACCACCAATATGTCTCAAAGGGTATTGGAGGTACGATGATCACAAGGTTGTCATAGTGTTATATTGGAAGGGGAGATAATTCAAATATCATAGCTCCCAGAGTTGTGGTTCTTAGGCATGAAGCGCAGTCTCAACATTGTGTACAATTGTGCCAAGTACCATCAATATATCTCAAAGTGTATTGGAGTTATGGCCATCACAAGCTTATATTGTCAGGGGAGATAAATAAAAAACCAGGGCACCCAGAGTTGTGGTTCTTGCACGTGACACACCTGCTTAACCTCATGTACAACTGTACCAAGTATCATAAATAAATTACCGGCCCCGATAGCTCAGTTGGTAGAGTGTCCGCTCCGGGGAACGGGAGGTCTGGGGTTCGACCCCGGGCCGCGACATACCAAAGTCGTTAAAAATGGTACTAGCTGCTCCTCGTTTGGCACTCAGATTTACGGGGTAGAGCTAGGACTGGTCGATCCAGTGTCAGGATAATGTGACTGGGTGTGGTATCATGTAATGTGTCTGGGACATGATACTTCAGTGAGGCAGCACTATAAATGTGAGCATTGAGCTCCCTGTCGCAACCAGACACCGTCGTGATATGACTGAAAAATTGTTGAAAGCGACGTTAAACCCGAATTCACACACACACACACACACACACACACACACATCATAAATAAATCTCAAAGAGTGTTGGAGATGTGGCCATCACAGATAGTGATTCTATATTATTGGAAGGGGAGATAACTAAAAAACCATGGCACCTAGGGTTGTGGTTCTTGTGCATGACACACCGTCTTGGCCTTGTGAACAAGTGTGCCAGGTATCATCAATATATCTTAAAGGGTATTGGAATTATGGCCATCACAAGGTTGTCACCATATTTTATTGGAAGGGGGAGATAACTCCAAAACCATGGCAACCAGAGTTGTGGTTCTTGTGCATGACACACCGTCTCTGCCTTGTGAACAACTGTGCCAGGTACCATCAATATATCTCAAAGGGTATTGGAGTTATGGCCATCACAAAGTAGTCATTCTATTTTATTAAAAGGGGAGATAACTAAAAAAGTATGGCATCCAGAGTTCTGGTTCTTGCGCATGACACACCGTCTCGGCCTTGTGAACAATTGTGCCAAGAACCATCAATGAATCTCAAAGGGTATAGGAGTTATGGCCATCACAAGGTGCGTCTACGGACGGACGGACGGACGGACGGACGCCAGGCTGATCGGTATATCCCCCGAACCTATTCGGTCGGGGGATAGAAAGGGGATAAAATGCGAAGCTTTGCCGAGGAAAAAAGAGATCAAATGCTTGGTGAAGCCTCACATTTTATCTCTTTTCCTCAACTTGTTTAATAAATCCAATAATACATGAACACTCATGTAAGATCCTCTATGTATCGCCAGTTTTCAAGAAAGGTGACAGAGCTGATCCTACCAACTGGAGGCCCATCTCACTGACCTGTGTCCTTTGTAAGGTTGTAAAGCACATAGTTGCTTCTTATCTTTCTAAACAATTCACTGACTGAACATTCTATTTGAACTCCAACATGGCTTCCGAGAAAAGTGATCCTGTGAGACGCAGCCCATCATGTTGATTGATGAATTGTCTAAAACCATGTAGATGGGCAAATAGACAGATTTGATACTTTCAGATATTGGCAAGGCTTTTGACAAAGTTGCCCACGAAAAACCTATTCTAACATTACACCACTATACACCACTATGGCATAAGAGGAGACACCCTGAAATGGATAAGTGACTTTTCAGACAAACGGAAACAAGCAGTGGTAATTAATGGGGAAAGCTCAGAAAGCATCCCAGTCTCCACTGGCGTCTCACAGGGCTCTGCTCTCGGATCAATCCTCTTCTTGGCTTACATTAATGACCTGCCTGAGCAGGTCAACTCACGAGTTTGACTGCGGATGATACAGCCATGTCTCCCGCCATCAGCTAACAATCTGAGCAAAATACCCCAAGAAGACTTACGCAAACTAGAACAGTGGGAAAAGATGTTGGATATGAGTTTTAATCCCTCTAAATGCCAGGTGCTTCATGTTACTCGCCTCAAAATGGGGTAGCCTTTTAACTACTTTACATGAAAGGCTGGGCACGAGGAAGCTTTCAGCGCGCTGGCTGCCAAAACAAAAAGCCTTAGTAAAGAACAACGAGTTGTCCTAGTGTCCATGTCTGTTCCACATTTGGAAAGATATGATTCTGATCCGGATGAGTTTATTAAAAGAATTTTCTACTGGGGACGAAACTTGGACCCATCACTATGATCCTGAGTCTAAAGAGCAGAGTAAGCAATGGACTGGTCACGGTTCACCTCGACCAAAGAAATTCAAGACTCAGCCTTCAGTTGGCAACTGTGGTTTGGGATAGCAAGGGGGTTCTGTTGTTGTACTAGTTGTACTATTTACCTCATGGCCAGACTATTATGCTAACATTTTGGACCAATTATGTGCAACTATAGTACAGAAAAGGCGTGAAAAAATCACAAAAGTTGTGCTGTTGCAGCATGACAATGCTAGAGCCCTGAATTTTACAACAAGAGGGCCCAATGGCCCTATATCGCTCACCTGTGTGAGCCCATTTGGACTCCAGGGGCATGATTGGCAGGATTTATTTAGGTGACCACTTGCAATTGCTACATGCAAAATATCTAAGCTCTGGGCCCTGTGGTTTCAGAGAAGAAGATTTTTGAGCTTTTTTCCATTAAGAGTCTATAGGAGCTAAGGGGCCAGGGCGTGGCGCATTTGGACCCCAGGGGCATGATTGGCAGGAATTATGTAGGTGACTACCTGCAATTGCTACATGCTTAATATCTAAGCTCTGGACCCTGTGGTTTCAGAGAAGAAGATTTTTGGAGCTTTTTTTCCATTAAGAGTCTATAGGAGCTAAGGGGTCCAGGGCGTGGCCCGTTTGGACCCCATGGGCATGATTGGCAGGAATTATATAGGTGACCACATGCCATTGCTACATGCCAAATATCTAAGCTCTGGGCCCTGTGGTTTCAGAGAAGATTTTGAAGCTTTTTTTCATAATGAGTCTATGGGAGCAAAGGGGCCCCGGGGCATGGCCCATTTGAAACCCAGTGGCATGATTGGCAGGAATTATGTAGGTGACCACTTGCCGTTGCCACATGCTAAATATCTAAGCTCTGGGCCCTGTGGTTTCAGAGAAGAAGATTTTTGAAACTTTTTTTTCCATAATGAGTCTATGGGAGCTGAGGGGCCCCGGGGCATGGCCCATTTGGACCCTAGGGGCATGATTGGCAGGATTTATGTAGGTGACCACTTGCCGTTGCTACATGCTAAATATCTCAGCTCTCTGCCTTGTGGTTTCTGAGAAGAAGCTTTTTGAAGCGTTTTTCCATTATGAGCCTATAGGAGCTAAGGGGCCCCGGGGCGTGGCCCGTTTGGACCCCAGGGGCATGATTGGCAGGAATTATGTAGGTGACCACTTGCCGTTGCTACATGCTAAATATCTAAGCTCTGGACCCTGTGGTTTCAGAGAAGAAGATTTTTGAAGCTTTTTTCCATTATGAGTCTATGGGAGCGAAGGGGCCCCGGGGCGTGGCCCATTTGGACCCCAGGGGCATGATTGGCAGGAATTATTTTGGTGACCACTTGCCGTTGCTACATGTTAATATCTAAGCTCTGGGCCCTGTGGTTTCAGAGAAGAAGATTTTTGAAACTTTTTTTCCATTATGAGTCTATGGGAGCGAAGGGGCCCCGGGGCATGGCCCATTTGGACCCCAGGGGAATGATTGGCAGGATTTATGTAGGTGACCAATTGCCGTTGCTACATGCTAAATATCTCAGCTCTCTGCCTTGTGCTTTCTGAGAAGAAGCTTTTTGAAGCTTTTTTCCATTATGAGCCTATAGGAGCTAAGGGGGCCCTGGGGCGTGGCCCGTTTGGACCCCAGGGGCATGATTGGCAGGAATTATGTAGGTGACCACTTGCCGTTGCTACATGCTATATACCTAACTCTGGGCCCTGTGGTTTCAGAGAAGAAGATTTTTGAAGGTTTTTTCCATTATGAGTCTATGGGAGCGAAGGGGCCCCAGGGCGTCGCCCATTTGGAACCCAGGGGCATGATTGGCAGGAATTATGTAGGTGGCCACTGGCCGTTGCTACATGCTAAATATCTAAGCTCTGGGCCCTGTGGTTTCAGAGAAGAAGATTTTTGAAGCTTTTTTTCCATTAGGTGTCTATGGGAGCTAAGGGGCCCCGGGGTGTGGCCAATTTGGACCCCAGGGGCATGATTGGCAGGAATTATGTAGTTGACCACTTGCCGTTGCTACATGCCAAATATCGCTGCTCTGGGCCCTGTGGTTTCAGAGAAGATTTTTGAAGCGTTTTTTCCATTTCCATTTCGCTTTTCATTTGGTTGGCATTTGGTTTTACGCTGCTCGACGTGCTTGCCGTCTTACGCAAAATAGTACAATTTTTAACAAAACACACGAATAAGTGCATTAGAATGGGGGATAACTGTATTGAAAATTGTCATTCGGGGAGGTAAATCGTCGGTTGCAACATGACAACTGCCCTTCTTGAATCAGCGGAAGGGAGAGAATGACCGTAGAAAAGATTCCATGATCAATCTCTATGAAAGAATGTTGCCGATCCCGGCAGGAATCGAACCCGCGTCCTCCTGATCACCAGTCAGACGAGCATCCGACTGAGCTACCGAGACCGGCGTCTATACTAATACATTGTAAACTTTACCGTGGAAAAAAACAAACACGAAAATTTTAAGAAGAAAAATATTTTTTCTTATTTCTGCTTTAAATATAGATTGTTGCTACTCATTAGATCCACAATCTAACGAATACCCACACTCTATATTTTAGAGCAGAAATAAGACAAATAATATGTACCAATGTAAACCCTAGTTTTACCATATAAAAGTAGAGTTCAAGGGGGTCAAAATTGCATATGCGTTTTTTCGTGATGTTGAAATGGTTGTTAACCAACAACAAAGAACTGGAAACATGGATGACATTGTGGCTTTTCTATTTCGGTCTTTAGGAGACTGTGTTTTTAGCTCACCTGTCACGTTGTGACGAGGTGAGCTCTTGGGATCACTTTTTGTCCGTCGTCCGTCCGTGCATGCATCCGTGCGTAAACAATTTCTTCAAACGACATCTCCTCCTAAACCAAAACTCACAGGAATGATCCTTAGGTGGTCCACTTTCAATGTTGTTCAAATGGTTCCGGTCCGCTGCACATCAAGGTCACAGGAGCCAAAAATAGATTTATTTAATAAAAACTTAAAATAAAATCTTCTCCTTTGAAAACGCAAGGCCCAGGTCTTTTATAATTGGTGTGAAGCTTCATCTAGTGGACCACTAGATTGTTCAAATTATAGCTCTGTGACCAAAAATTTCCCCGCTCCGTGGCCCTTTGGTTTTACATAGGGAAAACCTTTTAAAATCTTCTTGCCTGAAACCAGAAGGCTCAGGTGTTTGATATTCAGTGTGAAGCTTCGACTTGTGGATCTCTACCAAGATTGTTCAAATTATAGCTCTGGGGCCAAAATGCCCTCGCCCCGGGGCTCTTTGGTTTTACATAGACTAACATAGGGAAAACCTTTAAAAATCTTCTTGTCTGAAACCAGAAGGCTCAGGTGTTTGACATTTGGTATAAAGCACCATCTTATGGACCTCTATCTAGATTGTTCAAATTATAGCCTTGGGGCCAAAAATGCGACCGCTCCTGGGCCTGGTTTTACATACACTTATATAGGGAAAACCTTTAAAAATTTTCTTGTCTGCAACCAGAAGGCTCAAGTGTTTGATATTTGGTATGAAGCTCCGTCTTGAGAACCTCTTTCAAGATTTTTCAAATTATAGCCCTGGGGCCCCAAATGCCACAGCCCCGGGGCCCTTTGGTTTTAGGAAAAATATTAAAAAATCTTCTCCTCTGAAACTGCAAGACCCAGGTCTTTGATAATTGATGTGTAGCTTCATCAAGTGGACCTCTACCTAGAGTGTTCAAATTATAGCCCTGGGGCCCAAAAATGCCCCCGCCCCGGGGCCCTTTGGTTCTACATAGACTTATGTAGAACAAATCTTGAAAAAATCTTCTCTTAAACTACAAGGTCCAGGTCTTTGATATTCTGTGTGTAGCTTCATCAAGTGGACCTCTACCAAGATTGTTCAAATTATAGCCCTGGGGTCCCAAATGTACCTGCCCCGGGGCCCTTTGGTTTTACATATACTTATGTAGGAAAAATGTTAAAGAATCTTCTCCTCTGAAACTGCAAGGCCCAGGTCTTTGTTATTTGGTATGTAGCTTCATCAAGTGGACCTCTACCTAGATTGCTCATATTATAGCCGAGGTCCTAAAATGCCCCCGTCCTGGGGCCCTTTAGTTTTACATAGACTTATATAGGGAAAACCTTTAAAAATCTTCTTGTCTGAAACCAGAAGCCTCATGTCTTTGATATTTGATATGATTTGTTTGTTTGTTTGATTTGAAGTTTAACGTCCCCGTCAACACTGTAAAGGTCATTTTGGAGACGTTGCTTCCAATTTTGTGGGACTTTTACCCGCAATTGAGATGAAATGACGTCTCAAGCCCTGTCGCCTAATGAAACAAATAGGGTTTATAAGCATGGATGGTCTGACTCGCACGGCTTTGCCTGGGCAGGCTTAAATCCTCTAAGCGGTTTACCAGTACACGTGTGCGGGTCGGTTTCAACTCTGCGTGGAAGCATCATGCAGCCCATATATTTCTTCGAACCCTGATGGGCGGGGGCCTATATTTGATATGAAATTTCATATAGTGAACTTCTATCAAGATTGTTCAAATTAAAGCACTGGGGTCAAAAATGCTCCCGCCCCGGGGCCCGTTATTTTTACATATACTTATATAGGGAAAACCTTTAAAAATCTTCTTGTCTAAAACCAGAAGCCTCATGTCTTTGATATTTGATATGAAGTTTGATGTAGTGAACATCTATCAAGATTGTTCAAATTATAGCCCTGGGGCCCCTGCCCCGGGGCCTTTTAGTTTTACACAGACTTAGATAGGAAAACCTTTAAAAATCTTCTTGTCTGAAACCAGAAGGATCAGGTCTTTGATATTTGGTATGTAGTTTTTAAAAATGGACCGCTATCAAGATCATTCAGATTATAGCCCTGGCATTGAGATGAAATGGCATCTCAATAGGGTTTTTGTGCATGGGTGGTCCGACTTGCATCACTTTTCCTGGACAGGCTTAGAACCTCTATGCTGTTTACCAGTACTCATTTGCAGTCGGTTTCAGCTCTGCATTAAAGTATCATGCAGCCCAATCTATTTCTTCAAGCCCGATGGGCGGGGGGCGGGGGTCATGAGACAATGTGTTGCCCCCAAGAATCAGAATGATAAAAAAAGGGGGGAGACATCTGTGTTTTTGTAGAAAAACAAATTCTAGTTTTGTTCTGTTACTGCTCTTGAGATATGAAAATAAATTGGAACAAGTTTTCTTTTTGTTTCATTTGCTTCTGTATACAGTATACCATTTATGTCCAATGGACAGTTCCTCATATTTTCCCTTTCTGTGAGCCAGGCACCGAGGTTATAAAACTTTTTTCACGCTCAACTCACTTCAGCATGAAATTTACCCTGCTCATAAGTTTTAAAATGCCAACAAATATTGAGATGGCATTTTAAAATTTATGAGCAGGGTAAATGACATTTTCTGATGATCTAAGTAGGAAAATTGTCACCAGACAAGTGAGCGGTTCAGGACCACTGGTCCTCTGGTTGTGAAGTTATACTGAATTCGGTTAAGAAATGTAGGCGCTAGAGCAATGACAAAGTTTTTTTTTTAAAAAATAGCCGCAGTGACCTTGACCTTGAGGTCATGACCTTGAAAGTCGAACTCACTCGAGATATTGTCATAAGGAACCTTTTTGTGAAGTTATATTAAAATCGCCGGAGAAATGTAGGCACTAGAGCGATGACAAAGGTTTTCTATAAATAGCCATGGTGACCTTGACCTTGAGGCCACGACCTTGAAAGTTGAACTTGCTCGAGATATTATCATAAGGAACACTTGTGTGAAGTCATATTGAAATCGGTGTAGAAATGTAGGCTATAGAGCGATGACAAATTTTTTTTTTTTTAAAAATAGCTGCAGTTACCTTGACCTTAAGGCCACGACCTTGAAAGTCGAACTCGCTCGAGATATTGTCATAAGGAACATCTCTGTGGAGTTATATTGAAATCGGTGTAAAAATGTATGGGTTAGAGTGAGGACAAAATTTTTCTAAAAATAGCTGCAGTGACATGGACCTTGAGGTCACGACCTTGAATGTTGAGCTCGCTTGAGATATTTTCATGAGAAACATTTGTGTGAAGTCATATTGAAATCGGTCAAGAAATGTAGGCGCTAGAGCGATGACAAAAGTACGTAGTACATACATACGTACACACGAACGTACGTACGTACGGGACAAATGCTATATCCCCCTCACAACTATGTTGTGCGAGGAGATAAATACATGTACACAAGTGAGCACGCAGTATATTGCTGCAACCTCTGCGGGATATTGTATTTGTAATATTTATCTAAATGATCATTATGTTTGTTATTTGGACCCGTTATGTAACTCTGAGGCTACCGGATACAGTAGAAGCAAGAATTTCCCTTGTGGCCTTTTTTTCCAATAAAAGAATATGAGAACAAATCGAGGGCTGAGCGCAACACTATTGTAACTGACATTTTGGCCATTTTCAGTTTTTCCTATATTTTGGTTGCATATATTGATTTGCATCTTCCACCAAAGAGTTGTGTACATATTCCATTCCATTCTGGAGTTATTAAAAATATTCAAAAAATTGTATCTGCGAAGGCCGTTAGAAGTTGGCGCAAAACTATTGTAACTGCAGTTACAATTGTTTTGCACTAAAAATTACCCAACGATGCCTAGTTTCTCAAGCAAAACCTGCAGATACAATAGTTTTGCACCAAATGAAAAGCACATGGCTGCACCATTAAAAGTTACAAAAGTCTGATTTAAGCCCAATTATGGATACAAATAAGCTGTAGTATACAACAATTTCAGTTTTCTGTATTTATTTCAAGAAATTGTGGTCCTTGGCTAGATGGGCTGCATGATGCTTCCACTGAAACTGAATGCACACGAGTTCTGGTAGCTTAGAGGATCTAAGCCTGCCCAGGCAAAGTGGTGCGAGTCGGAGTGTTCATGCTTATAAACCTTATTGGTTTCATTGGGCGGCAGGACTTGAGATGTCATTTCATCTCAATATCGGGTAAAAGTCCCACAAAATTGGAAGCAACATCTCCAAATTGACATATACAGTGTTGACGGGGATGTTTAACCTCAAATCAAACAAATAAATCCTTGGATTGAAATTCTGCCATTTTAAGCAAATACACTATTCAAATAATTAAATGAAGGAAAATAATGAAACAGTGGTTATTTATAATTTTACTTAGGTCAGTTCTAAAATTATGCAGGACTTTGATGCTCTACTGGGGAATATTTGAAATAGTACTGTTTTCAGCATACAGTTGCTCATTATAGCATCAGGTCAAATTTTTAAAAAGATGCCTGGGATGTTCCCATAGTTTGTTTGTTTGATTGGAAGTTTAACGTCCCTGTCAACACTGTAAAGGTCATTTTGGAGACGTTGCTTCCAATTTTGTGGGACTTTTACCCGACATTGAGATGAAATGACATCTCAAGCCCTGTTGCCCAATGAAACCAATAGGGTTTATAAGCATGGCCGGTCCGACACTCGCACTGCTTTGCCTGGGCGGGCTTAGATCCTCTAAGCGGTTTACCAGTACTCTTGTGCGGGTGGGATTCAGCTCTGCGTGGAAGCAGTGAAATTCCCAGCCAATCTGTCGACCCGTTACATACTTTGTAAGCCGAAAAGATTGGTTCCAGTTTATTGACAAATATGGTTGATATTAGTATCATAGCTCCTTTGAGATCACATGGCCGCTGGCAACCATCTTTGATTTTTAGGGTACACTTCCCTAGTCAGTTTGGTAGAGCCTACCCTAGGGTAGGATAGGCTACGGTAAGATATGACAGGCAAGGGTGGGTTAGGCTAGGGTTAAGCATTTCTTGGCTAGAACAGTCTATCTTACTCTACCTGGAAGGCAAGGTGGTGTGGGATAAATACAGTTGTCGTTCTAGTTAGGGTAGTGGTAGAGTACCCATCCTTACACTAGTCTAGCCTACCCTACACTATGGTACCTAGTTTGAAGTAGGGTCTAATACACTTAGGGTAGGCATGATGGTATTGAAAAAGGTAAGGTATGGTCGCAGTACTGGTTAGTGTAGGGTGTAAAGTACCCTAGCCTAGTCTACCCTACCTTATGCTAGGTTAGGGTAGGTAACTGTAAAATTTGATAGAGTAGGTCATACTGTAGGTTAGTGTAAGGTGGGGTATGGTCACCCTACTGGCGAGGGTAGGGTACCCTTCCCTCACCAGCAGAGCATAGTAAAGTATGTACGGTAGGCTCTACCTTAAGGAGCTGGCCTCGGTAGCTCAGTCGGATACGTGTCTGACTGGGGATCAGGAAGATGCAGATTCAATACCTGCCGGAGCCAGCAACATTCTTTCGTTGAGATTGATCATGAAATCTTCTCTATGGTTATTCTCTCCCTTCGGCTGATTCAAGAAGGGCACTTGTCAGTTTCTGGCAAAAGAATGTGCACTGTACTGGTTAACCGCTTACGTATAAGCCTGCCAGGGAAAAGTGTGGATAGGTAAACTGATTGGCTAAAAAATGACCTAAAATAGTCTTGATTCGGCCGTTAAACCCCAATGCAAACAAACAAATCTACCTTAGGGTAGGATAGGTAAGGTTGGATAAGGTAGGCTGGGTAAGGTAGTGCTAATATTGAGGTTAGGCTACACTACCCTATCCTATCAGGTAGTCTTTCTCCTAGTTAGGGTACCATTCCATTACTGAGCCTACACTATGGCACCACAGAGTAGGGTAGTCCCTACCCTTGTGTGGGATCGGGTATGCTAAGGGGTAGGCATTGTGGTGTGGGATAGGGATAGTCATCCTCCCAGTTAGGCTGGTGGTGGGATACCCTTCTGTAGCCTAGCCTGCCCTAGTGTAGAGTAGTCCATAGGTTAGGGTGGGGTACAATAAGGTAGGGCACCCTACCTATATCCTCACCAGTAGGGTGAACATACTCCACCTTACCCTACAGTAGGGTAGGACCTGCTCTACCAAATCTTACAGTAACTTACATACCTACCCTTACCTGGCTAACTAGGCTAGGGTACCTTACACCCTATCCTAATCAGTAGGGTGACCATACCCTACCCTTTTCAACACCATCCTGTCTACAAGGTAAGGCAGGCTAGCCGACCCTTAGTCTATCCTAACTGATAGGGTATTGTAGGGGTGACCCTTCCATAGATGGACCCTACCTTAAGCTACCCTAACCATGGTAAGGCCATTTTAACACCAACACTAACATACCTCAGGTACCATAGTGTAGGCTAGGCTAAGGAAGGGTAGCCTTCCACTACTCTAACGCAAAGAATGACTATACCTACTCTATCAAACACAACCTTGCTTAGGGTAGGGTAGGGTCACTTAACCCTAGCTTAGCCTAGCTTACCATATCCTTCCTTAACATATCATACCCTAAGGTAGGGCCTCCCAAACTGGTTAGCGATTGTAACCTACCCTAACAAGTAGGCAGACTGTATCCAACCTTAGGGTAGGGTAGGCTTAGCCTATTCCCATCCTACCTAGGAAGGCATAGAGTAAGCCAATAGGGTAAGGAAGAGTACCCTACCATTACCTTAACCAGTTTGGTAGGCCCTGTCTTAGGGTAGGATAGTTTAAGGTGGGATATGGTAGGCAAGGCTGTCCTGGCCAGGCCAGGCTAGCCTGATAAGAAGGGTGGTCTTAGAGTTGGAACAGTCACCCTCCGAGTAGGATACCTTCCCTATCCTAGCCTACACTATGGTACCGTATGTTATGGTAAGATTGGCCTTACCCTAATTAGGGGTAGGGTAAGGTTGCCTAGAGTAGGGTTTCTAGGGCATGATAGGTTAATGATAAGCTAGCCTACCCTTCCTGGTAGGCAGATGTTTAAAAAGGTAGGGTATATTCATAGATGGAGGTAGGATAGGGTAGGATATAGGATAGGCTAAGGGTAGGCTGGTCTTATACCCTAGTCAAAATAATTATGCTGATATTCTCCTCAGTCATAAGACCTCAAGCAAACAGTTATAATAAATACTCACTCATGGGCCATTTTTATTTGGCAGCGCTCTATGACGTTGCCGACAGAAAATATAGCATGTGTCAATGTGACATCACTTACTGGGCTAGGTTTGACGACATATTATCTCGCAACCATGGCATAGCAAAGTAACAAGACACACACACACACACACAAAAAGAAGATGCTGCCATGTTGAATGTTTGTTTGATCAGTAAATATCAAAGTTATTATTATGGTAAGAATCTAGATTCACATCTTTATTTTTGTTATAAAATTAACGGGAGAGAGCAATGGAGAGTAGCTGGTAGGCAGGATGGTGTTGAAAAGGATAGGGTATGGTCACCCTACTGGTTAGTGTAGGATGTAGGGTAAAGTGGGGTGGGTATGGCCACCCTACTGGTGAGGGTAGGGAACACTTAACAAACCAGTAAGGTATGGCAAAGTAGGTATGGTAGTCTCTACCTTAGGGTAGGATAGGTAAGGTAGGATATGGTAGGCTAGTTTAAACTTTAGGCACTGCTAGGTTAGGGTTAAGCAGGGCTCTCCTCCCATACCTTACCCCAGTAGCCAGAGTGGTGTGGGATACTGTAGGTACATTCTTTTTCTTGGTTAGGATAGTCGTAGGCTACCCTTCCTCACCAAGCTTACACTATGGTAGGTAGGGTAGTCCCTACCCTTGGGTGGGGTAGGGTAGTGTAAGTTGTAAGCAGTGTGGTGTGGAATAGGATAGGTAAAGTAATGTCATTCTCCTACTTATGGTAGTGGGGTGGGGAGGGATACCCTTCCATAGCCTAGAATGCCCTGTGTACCGTAGGATAGGTCCTACTTTAGGGTAAGGTATGGTAAGGTAGGCTAAGGTTAGGCTAGCTTACCTAGCCTTAGGTAGACAGGTTGGTATTAAATATGGTAGGATATGGTCACCCAATATTATTCTGAATGATCCATTTTGTGTGATTGTATTGCTTTAACTTATTGTCTATGCCCATGGGCGTAGACAATAGAGACGTTGGGTTTATCACGCAAGTACCGCCATTAGTAACCCACAATGCAGGTTGACCTTTAACCAGTATAAGCTTTCACAAGAAGAAGAAAGCGGTCCATAACAAGTATAAGCTTTCATACAAAAAGATGCCCCTGGCACAGAATTGCTATCACATTGTGCAAACCCATATTTGCTGTCATATTTGTACAGGCTAATACAAAATATACATCTACAAAGTCTCGACCACAATGGACTACTGCGTATTCTATTATCTTCTCAGGAGCCTTCAGCTCTGGCGATCTAAAAACCTTGCCTCATTGTTAGCAAAACTTTTGGGTTAATCTTCAAATAGTCTTCTATAAAGAGTAGGAAAGTTGTTTACTTAACTTCCCCAACAGTTTTTGTTACAAGCATATTGATCGAAGTTGCACATGTGCCTTTTGAAAGATAAATAAGAACTTTTTGACAAAAATGATATTTTTAATGTAAAATTAATTTTAATTAATAATATACCTACCCATCACTACAATTATAGCCTTTTCACCTGACGCAGGTCTGTGTCAGTCTGACAAAAAAAATCTAGCCAGAAATGCCACCGGCATGTCCCTTTTCCCGTGACCTACCCAGCGGCGAGTCATGATTGGTCGCTGATGTCACATGACCTATCAGACCAATAGGCAGGCGATACAGGTCACGTGACCGCGATTTTCGCGCCGAGAGGTCATTATTTCTTTCAGGAAAACAAATATTTCAGGCGGGGCTGGGAGGCGGAACATGCCATTGTAGTGGTGGGTAGGTATATTATTAATTAAAATTAATTTTACATTAAAAATATCATTTTAATATCAAATATAACTACCCATCACTACAATTATAGCCTGAATTCAAAGCAAGTGGAGGGTTGGATGAAAAATAAAGTTATACATACCTAACTCCTCTAACCTTGGTTGTTTACCCCTTTTTTAAACCATCAAATGATGGTAACGTAAGGGAGTATCCACCATGACTGCAAGGGATCCAAATCCAAAAATCACAATAAGTGGAGAAGATAAATGGACAGGAACCGGAGTCAAAATAGAAGGTTCACACCTATTCAAACAGGCTAACAAACAACCAAGGAAAACAAAATCCCAAAATAAGTGCTGCTCATAATAGATTGAGAAGCTACTAAACTACCCAAGGAATGAGTACCACTACGAATGGGAACCAAGCTCCTTAGGTGAAGGGATGATAATAGGGCAGAAGTGAAATAAGCATATACCGGTAGAAGCTTTATCACTTTACAAATCCACTTTGCAATCAAGGATGGTTAGAAATAAATCCAAAACCCCTTGATTGGAAAGAAAAAATTCTCATGATAATCTCGAAACGTTTTAAACGTTCTAATGTATACAAAAAAATCACATTAGCCTACGATCCACGAATCCTGGAAATGACAGGACAAATAATAGTTTCAGACAAGGTGATTTATAGCCTGAAACAAAAATAGGTTGAATGAGAAGAGAAAAAGAAGTCATCGTTCTTCTCATACCTGAAAACAACCCTCTGCAATTGGCAAAGCATGACTATAACTTCTACGAACTGAAGCAAATGTCAAATGAAATACAGCTTGACTATCAAATGAACAAAAGAAGCTGAATTCACCGGATCGTAAGGTGGTTTAGAAAAGACCACAACACTCATGCAAGATTCCATTTGGATTCAAAGTCCTGGAAACCTGTCGGCATAGTGAAAACCCCTTTAATAAGCTGGTGATGGTAGGGTTTAATGAAATGTGTGAAGCCGACTAAAATTTTAACATGTTCGAGATTACTGATCTGTACCCTTCTCTTAGATGAAATAGAAATTGAAGGGTAGAGAACAGACAGAAAAAGAAATCCAGTAAAAAACCTCCCTAGAGGGATTGTCTGGATTTATTTCCCTTTTCCTACACCAACTAGAAAATATCTTCCATCTTCAAGAGTAAAACTTGAGAGTGGAGATCTTTCTATATTTGAAGATACACTCGGCAGAGAAACCAGAAAAGTGTCTACCTCTGGTTTGATTCCTGATAACATCTGGATGTGTAAGTAAAGCATTTCTGGATTGAAATGGAATGCTTGACCCACACATTTTAGATATTAGATCTGGAACTACTGGAAGACGGGTTGCAAGTCTTGAGACTAGGCTCAGAATGACTAAAAAACCAAGATCTCTGAGGCCATAGGAGGCGTAATCAGAATGGCTCGGCTTTTGGACGCTTGAATTTTTACCTAGAACTAGAGGAATTCAGTTGAATGGTGTAAACGCATATGTAAAAGATTCCCCCAATCTAGAGATTTTAAAAAAAAAAACAAGATCTCTGAGGCCATAGGAGGCGTAATCAGAATGGCTCGGCTTTTGGACGCTTGAATTTTTACCTATAACTAGAGGAATTCAGTTGAATGGTGTAAACGCATATGTAAAAGATTCCCCCAATCTAGAGATTTTAAAAAACCAAGATCTCTGAGGCCATAGGAGGCGTAATCAGAATGGCTCGGCTTTTGGACGCTTGAACTTTTGCCTAGAACTAGAGGAATTCAGTTGAATGGTGTAAACGCATATGTAAAAGATTCCCCCAATCTAGAGATTTTAAATCAACTGCACGTTCCAGGTGATCTGAAACTGGAAACACAATGGAAGCTGATTGGAGAACCGAGTTGTTTGGACGTTTGATTAAAAAAAAAACAATAAAGGTTCTCTCCATTTGAGAAAACGCCCTGTAGAGAACGGATGGTGAACTGGTCTATAGGGGCGATCCCAATGACGTAATATGCCCTGGAGGTGTCCGACAAGGATAGACATACCTTCCTGAAGACACCAAGTCAGAATCTTCCATGTAAAAGCCAACAGGGAAGAATAATGAGTCACTCCCTGATAAGTAGAAAAAACTACACTATGGTCATTTGTCTGGAGTAACAATAATGAAGCTGTTCCTCAGTTTGGAGCTATGAAGAACTGATAAACCAAGGAAATTTGTCTGAAGTTTCAGAATGTTTATACACATATACATATATAGATACATATACGCATATAGCCCCGCCTAATATAGGCCCCACGTTCCCTGAACAACTAATCCCTGAGGTTCGAAGTGGGAGACCCACCTGAAAGGCTGGCATGCGAAAAAAATACAAATAGGGAATAGTCTCTAAAAAGAGGTGACCCCATTTGATACTGAGGGATTCATAAATCGTAGAGAGCAATCTTGATAATGGAATTTATTGCTCCTATAGATCGTATGGTATTTCCAGTGATAATATTAGCAAAAAACTGGAAAGGTCTAAGATGAGATTGTCCAGGGAAACTGGATCCAATTGCTAAGTTTCTAAAAAGGGTTAACAAACCCCTGACATAAATCAAAAGTTTTTCGGGGCGTGAAAAAAATGGAGAAGTATCTTTGAGATAGAATCAATTTCAACTTCTCGATAAAGTGTATGAAATCTAAATTCACAATAACCTGTACACGTTAGGACAAGGTATGATAAACAGTATCTGGAAAGATGATGACAAAACCCATCATCGGAACACTACACGAGATTGAGGCCTAATTCTTTGATGAGAGCTGCTTAATTAATTTCTATTAAGTTGGTGAACAGGTAAAACATTGGTCCGTTGACAAATCCAACAAAGGAAAGGCAACGGACTGATACACAAAATTCCATCCAAGGTGAAACGAAGGTATTTGCGTAATGACCTATGGATGGAGATGTGAAGGTAAGCGTCCTTTAAAACTACGGAAATCGTCCCCGAATTTGGGAGAATTGACCTGACTAATCGAGGACGAAGTTTCCATTTTGAAATGATCGACTCGCATCATCTGTGTTAAGTGTGAGAAGTCGATGATGAGTCGATTTTCCCATTTTCTTCTCGACCAGAAAGATCCGCCTGTAGAAGCCTGGGGAAAGGAGAACTTTTTCTACTTACACGGCTTTCTTTTGGAGAAGAACCCTTCCTCTTCCAATAAAAAATTTCTTTACTTGATACTATTTACCAGAAATAGTATTTGCATGTGAGAAAGAGAAAGGATTCCTAACGAACGCAATCCAGTAACCCTTTCTCAAAACTCATAAAACTCAAAATATATTTGATAACAGAAGCCACGGCTTGATAGAACTGAAATAGCTCGGCTCCTACTGGAAGAAGATAGGAGGAGGGGAAGGAAGAAAGTCATTTGTTAGACTTGTGTCTTCCTCTATTGGGAGATTTCGTTCCAGTCCGACCTCTGGAACGAAAGGACCGTGTACCCTGATCTGAGAATGATCTACTAGTAGATGGGGACTGATTGAGATCTTCTAGTCGAGGGTGATAAGCACTTAAAAAGTCATCGGAAGTAGTCGAAGGGCGTCTCTTGGTTGCGGAACCTGCACTTAATACGCTCTCCGAAGACTTCAAAAAAGACGAGTGCCCACTGTCTTGAAGCTTGATTCTGAAAACGTTGGGAAGACAAGGTCCGCTTATAGTTTTAGAATCAAGAGGCGCTGAGGCTCTAAGTTTTCATTTACTATGCTCAGTAAAAACTGAACCAGTTATCAAGAGCAGAGTTGCGCCAAACATGCAACATGGTGGTAGACAGCCATGGCATGTAAAAAATGACCGGGAAATAAACAAAAGCATTAGAATAGCAGCTATATGGTCGGAATGCTCTTGTTTGAAGGCAGAGTGGGTAGAACTAGAATACCAGTCATAATGAGAACCCACTTAACAATAGTCCTGGTAAGAAGCTCCAATGTTAGAGCGTCGAAACAGGAAGTAATGCCAATTTCCCTGACGTCATATATACAGAGACTGAATCTGGGTCGAATTTTGGAATTTCATAAGAACAAAAAATTGATGTTCTTTTTGTTGTTAGAACCAATGTTCCAAGTTCTTTTTGCACGAGTGCCCACGGTCTTGAAGCTTGATTCTGAAAACGTTGGGAAGACATGGTCCGCTTATAGTTTTAGAATCAAGAGGTGCTGAGGCTCTAATTATGCCCTTCTCATAATCGCTAATTAGTAAGGACGAAAGAAGACCAACCTCTGAGTATTGATATATCCCCAGGGGATAAAGCACTTGGCCCAGATTCAGCTCTAGGGGCAAAACACTTGAGGCTCAATTAAACTTCCCCAGTGTTAGGCCCTTAATTGTGTATAGTGCACTGAACATGCGAAATTGCCGAATCAAAATTGAGCATTCAAGGAGCCGTGAGATGGCAATGACCGTATTACAAACATCGTAATATTGTCCCGCCCTAGATGACTTCAGTACGGGTAACAGATTGAGTAATCTGCGATGAATTTATGCATCTAATAAAAAGGACCTAAAACGATCAAGGCCGAATCGACCCAAGGCCGAAACGACCCACCGAGATAGGCCGAATCGACCTAGGTGCAAATTCGGGTCGAAACGACCCAGGCCGAAACGACTCAGTACCGAAACGTCCAGGATTCACTTGCAATAGTTACGGTATGGTATTCAAATAAACAATGCCCAAATCTGTATGTTTTACAAGGGAAAACAATCCAATTTAATGATTATGATAACAAAAATTTATCATAATAAGAGGAAAGAAGCATATGACCAAGGTAAACTAAGTACCGAAGGTCCGGAAAGGTTACCCGATAAAAACCGGGATCGGAACCGTACCAAAATTCGTATGTAACATGGATTCGGCAAAAAATTTGGGCATAGGTTCCCCGCACCCCGGAGTCCCCGCAATTATGAGCAGGGTCTCTACGGGGCGGTCGACGAACCTATCCTAGTCAACCCAGGCCCAAATGGGAGGAGGGGACATAGACTGGCTCATCTTGATTCGGCAATGGTGACCCACACGAATTGGATGGATTCTGTTTAGAAGATACTATAGAAAGGCCACAAAGGGACCTGAATATTATCCATCTGCATCGTGGGATTTATAAGTGCTAAACGAAGACGGATCTTGCACATGTTCAAAACTAAATTAATGCTGAGAATTTTTATTCAGCAATATAACGTCTTCCGATACCGGAAGTGGAAGGAACACGCACAAAAACCGTCCTCTTTTCTGGCAATTTAAGTTTCCACAACGCCGACTTCTATTAAAACATTACCAGGAATAACACGAGCGTATACCCTGGCACATAACATGAAAAGAAGTGTGGTGCTTATCAAAAACCAAAAACGGTTGATCACATGATAAACAAAACTTCCAAGTGAAAATTCAAAATGGCAGACAACCACTACACATGTAATGTCGGAAGAAACACACGAAATAAAGTCTCTAAGAATTTCGGAATAAACAATAAGCTTAAAAAGCCTAAGTACGTTGTGGAAACTCAAGGTAAGTGCAAAATCAAAAAAGAATAAAACACTTATCCGTTTATTCATTCTTCCATGGAATGTAGTTTTGTCACGATCCTATCCCAAGTAAGTCTGAAGAAATAATGACCTCTCGGCGCGAAAATCGCGGTCACGTGACCTGTATCGCCTGCCTATTGGTCTGATAGGTCATGTGACATCAGCGACCAATCAGGACTCGACGCTGGGTAGGTCACGGGAAAAGGGACATGCCGGTGGCATTTCTGGCTAGATTTTTTTTTGTCAGACTGACCCAGACCTGAGTCTGGTGAAAAGGCTATAATTGTAGTGATGGGTAGTTATATTTGATATTAAATTACAGCATATGCAACTTTGACATTATTAAATCTTCAATCGGCAGGATCCTGGGTGCAGACTGGCAATTTAAATACATGTAAAGACGGTTATTTGCAAAAAAACACATTTCTGGGATTTTTTTGGTCGGCTGCTCCTCCTCTTTCGACTAGGATATAACTCTAGACTTCACATTTAATATGTGCTAAGTGTAGACCTAGCTTTCTGTAAAAGCTATACTTGTTATATGCATAGTTATTTTATATATATATAACAGAATTTTTAAAGCTATATATTAATGACAGCCAGGATTTACAGTCGATGTTATTAGGCCAGTCTTCTGCGAGTCTATGTACATGTATTAAGTTTCAACATGTTTCTGTACAAATTTCATGGTTCTGAAGGCTTTATTGGTGCATCCCTATGCTTCTGAATTGGTGCGAAACTATTGTATCTACATTATTTACACAATATTTACATCACAATCTTAACATTTTAAGTGCAAAACTATTGTAACTGCAGATACAATAGTTTTGCACCAAAAATCTGTATACAAAAGTTAGGTTTTTGCATGCAAAACTATTGTAACTGAACGAAAGGTCATGGTCTCCTTTATTGAGTGTTAGATTTGTATAAAACAGCCTTGGTTCAAATACAGTACCATTCAGACGAATCTTTACACCAAGTTAACTAGGAGTTGACTACATTCAGACTACATTTGGACCCTAGAGTTGACTACAAGTTCACTCCCTAGTTAACTATAGTTCACTAGGGAGTTAACATGGAGTTAACTAATCCTTTGTCCTGTCATCAAACTCTTATCTGAGATTTGATTTGCATATAATTTCATAACTGAAAATTAAGATATGCATGGTTTCTACTATCAAATGAGTAATTTATTAAATGTACATCTAATTTGCTATATTAAGACCACATTTTTGGCTGACCAGATGTGGTCTTAATAAAAGATTGTCTTAATAACAGATAAAAATATCTAAAAATGTTTTGGAGCAAGAATGTGAAACCTTTCAGAAATTTCACAAGATGAAATACAAATCATTTAAAAAAAAAAAAAATCAGTTGATTTATATTTCATGCGCATGTTTTTTATAAAGCGAATTCCTTTTACTTTGCATTTACACATCTAGTTTGTTATCTATCTATTTCTCTATAATAGGTCAAGCATTTTTTCCGGTTACTCCAGTTTTCGTCCACCTCTAATTAACAATTAAAATAAAACATCTGTATGACATACAGGTTGTGGGTGCTTGTTAGAACTGCCTCAGTAAAACCCACAACATGTCTTGGAGCAGAAATAAAAAACAATATAAACCTCTCTAAAGCCCAGTTTTCTGCATATAAAGTGGAGTTTATGGGGTGTTCACTTGTTAACATAATGAATCGCCTAGAAATGAGTGAAATCATCTTGAGGGGGCCCTAACCTTAAAACAATAGTTGGCATTGATGAATGTCATGAATTAACTCTTAAGATGCCAAGAAATGTTTAAAAAAAATGTTGTCTCTTTATGTTGTCTGCTGCACCTTCTTGCAGGCAAAACAGAGTGGACCCTGATCATACAGCTCCTGGAGGAGCAGTCTGATCTGGGTCCACATTGTTTGCAAAAATGAATGTCAAAGTTACCAGCAGACGACAAAGCAGACGATAATTGTTGTGATTGGCGTCTTATGTGTTAATCCTTTTAAATCAACAGGTAAGTGTACCGTTAAGTGTTTATTGTTAAACTAACATGGGACATGTGCTGCATATTAACATCTTATTAATAAATTGCCTTGAGTAATATTACTCTGGTGTTTTATTACAACGAAGGGCATATTGAATCAGTTTACCCGGTGTATACAGAATCTGATTTACTGTGCTTGAAAACAAAATTCTGATACATTACGATAACACATCAGTGCGTCATAGTACAATCTTTTATATCTTCAAAATGGCTACTTTTCTGGTGAAAATCAGTGATATTTTTCCTATTTATACTGCGAACATAGGTTGTAGGTACTCGTTTGAACCGGTTCTAATGAGTACCCACAACATATCTCGTGGAACAGAAATAAGAAAAAATAATGTAAACCCCCGTAAACCCCAAATTTCTCTATATAAAGTGGAATTTAGGGGTGTTCATTTCAGGTGATGAATTCAGGAGATATAAAACCCACAATACCTACACACTGTAATAAAAGTTCATATCCCATTACAAAAGAAAATGCCTTTATAATTCTGACCCCTCAAACCCCACTTTTAAAACTGGGTTTTACGTTGATAAACCAATTTTTTTTTCATATTTCTGCTTAAAAACATAGATTGTGGGTACTTGTTACAACCCCCTTAATGAGGCGGTTCTGTCGAGTACCCACAATCTATATTTTGTGCAGAAATAAGACAAATATCTTTTGTTTTATCTGAAAACATTCTTTTTTTTTCGTGGGTAAACTTTACAAAGTATTTGAACAGGCGTGTTTTTGTAATGATTCTATATTTTATCAACCATCTTTTCTATATTTCTTTTGAGTTCAGGATTTCTCCACATTGGTTGAAACTGTGTATCTGTTTTCTAGAATATCTAAAATATTTTCAGAGCCAAATTTTCTAATGTAAATATAGAAGGACTAAGCATGCCCAGGTAAAGTGTCATTTCATCTGAATGTCTGGTAATAGCCCCATAAAATTGGAAGCAGCGTCTCCAAAATGACATAGTGTTGACAGGGACGTTAGATCTCAAGTAAAAAAAAACAACAACAAAAAACACCGTGATCTGATTCTTCACTGTCCACGCATAAGTTTCTACAGTATTAAGTTGTATTAAGTTACATGTATGTGCCCAAGCTTGTGATATTCGATATTACCTTTCTTTAACCCATATATGACAGTGGAATCTTCTACTTTGTAAGTTTGGAGTGGTCCATTTCAAAATGACATAAATAGTGTTGACGGGGCATCCGATCTGAGTCTAAACTGGGCGCTTGGCATATATGGGTTAAATGTGGAAAACATATTTTCAAACTTTTCAAACATATTTATGCGTATAGTCAATCAGTGTGGACCCTGATCGGACTTCTCCAAGAGGAGCAGTCTGATTAGGTTCCATATTGTTTGAAAATTTGAAATTCCCACTTCCTTTTTCAGAAGCCGAAATAAAAAAAAATGTATGTGATAATTGCCAGTTTAAAGTTATGAGCAGGTTGTGGATGCTTATTAGAGCTGTCTCAATGAGGCGATTCTAATAAGTTCCCACTTAATAATGTTTGAAGCAGAAATAAAAAAGAAAAACTAGTCAACAGCCAATAGCCATGTTAAAGCCATGAACAGGTTATGGGTACTCATTAGAACTGTCTCAATGAGGCGATTCTAACTAGTTCCCGCATTCATTTTTCTTTATTTTTTCGCCCAAAAACATAGATTGTGGGTACGCGTTAGAACCGCCTCACTGACGCGGTTATAACGAGTTCCCACAATGTATGTTTTGGCCAGAAATATAAAAATAAAAATCAGATTTATTATCTGATTTTTTGTCTATTATTAGGTGGTAAAATTTTCAATATATTTGAATAGGTGTGTTTTCTTAGTGATGTACTGTAATGATAAAAATATTTTCTATGGCAAACGAAGATTCTAAGTTCATCTGCTTTGCTAGATCTCAATCAAAATGATAATACTCCAGGATATCATATATCACAAACCATTTCTCTTATCACCTACCAATAAATGACCACTTGAACCTCAGGGGATTATGGCTGTTAAGGTGATGGTATTCATCTGATAAAATCAGATAATGACGGGTTTAATCATTTTTTTTTTTTTTTTTTTTTTTTGGTTTGGATTTTACGGCCCTTTCAAGATTATTTCACTCATATCGAGCCGATCGTTAATCAGAGGTGGGCGAAAACCGGAGTACCCGGAGAAAAACCACCTGACCTTCCGTTGCAGAACTTGGCGTCTCACACGTGGCCCGAGCGAGGCTCGAACCTACGGCGGTGAGAGACCTAATGACTAAGAGTCAGCGCTCTTATCCACTAGGCCACGGAGGCCCGTGGGTTTAATCATTATAATCCACTTATGGATTACTTATGAATTTTGTTATTGGTCCTTTAACATATTACTACATAGTATATTTTGTTCTTGAAAAACAAAATAAATAAATAAATAAATGTCCATGTCACATCTACTACTTCCACCACTACTACTAATAGCAATAGTCACATAAAGATTTCTACTCAATTGAGATAAACATAAAAAATAACAAAACATTATTACCACTACTACTACTAATATTAATAATAATAACAATAAATAAACCTGTGAATATTACTGCTACTACTACTATTACTTATAATAATAATAATAATAATAATAATAATAATAACAACAATAACAATAACTAATAACAATAGTAACATAAATATTTCTACTTCATTGAAATAAATAATGAAATAAAAACTACTACAATTACGAATTACAGCCAAGCATGCTAGAGGTTTAAAATTAGACAGTGCAGTACCAGACTGAAATGTTTATCCTAGTTAAGGTATCTGTTCATTTTGTACCAGAAACCCCAAAACGGGCAGTTGGCAAACAGTGCAGGCCCAGATCAGACGCCACAGAAAGGGGCGTCTGTTCAGGGCCTACACTGTTTTCAAAAAGTTAAGCCATTTTGCGAATGGTATTTGAAGGGGCACAACCTGTCACCCTTGAACTTTGAGGTGGACTCGGGCTATATGTAGGGAGAAAGATTCATTTGGTACGAACCTTTTTTGTACCAAATGGAATCTTCCTCCTTATATGTACCAGGGCTCCATTTCAAGGTTTAAGGGTGTCGGGGTGTGTTTTCATCAAGGTATATTTGGGGAATGACTGAACTTTTAGCAAACAGTGGAGGCCCTGATCAGACGTCCCATTCTGCGGCGTCTGATCTGGGCCTGCACTGTTTGCAAAAGTGAAATTTTCATGAATGAATATTCAGTTGCCATATGCTTAGGCAATTAGTGAGGCTTATCAGTGTGAACCTGAGATTTATTGAAGTTCATTTTAACAAATGAAAATAAACAGAGCTGTTGTTCTGGAGAGGCTAAAATGTCCATACCTGGATTTTCGGGGCACTTAAATCCAGGAGTATAACCTGAAATTCATTAACCCTTATCCCGCTGAACATGACAAATCCTAACTTTGCAAACAGCATAGATCCTGATCAGATGGTTAATGATTGTTTGATTTGAGGTTTAACGTCCCCGTCAACACTGTAAAGGTCATTTTGGAGACGTTGCTTCCAATTTTGTGGGACTTTTACCCGACATTGAGATGAAATGACATCTCAAGCCCTGTCGCCCAATGAAACCAATAGGGTTTATTAGCATGGACGGTCCGCCTCGCACCACAGTTCCTGTACAGGCTTAGATCCTCTAAGCAGTTTACCAGTACTAGTGTGCGGGCCGGATTCAGCTCTGCGTGGAAACATCATGCAGCCCATATATTTCTTCAAGCCCCTATGGGCGGGGGCTGTTTCATCTGGTCAGCATCTACACTGTTTTTCATCCAATTTGTGAATTGAATGAATACATAACCTTTAACGATTTGAATGGTTGATATCCAGAAATGGGTATGGTAAAATTAATTTATTCAGCGGGATAAGGGCTAACAATGATCATTTTGAAATTATCGGATATAACCTGTCATTCTTCATTTTTTTTTTTTTTTGCCATGCCATTTGCATCAGCATGATGAAAATAAATAAATAAATAAAAAAAAACAGATAACAAATTAAGTAACATATTCATTCACCTATTCTAATCCATATATGTACTACTGTATAACTGTTAAGACTTCTAGTCAACTAGAAGTTAACTAAAGTTAACTCCCTAGTTAACAAAAGCGGGAAATGGAGTTGACTAGGAGTTAACTCCATGTCTGAATGTAGTTGACTTGGAGTCAACTAGGGTGTCAAGAATCGTCAGAATGGTACTGTAAACACCTTTTAGCCTTCAAAATATGTAAAGATGTAAAGTATTGGCATAATATCAAGAAAATAGGAATGTTTTTTGTTTCTCCTGAAAAATCTTGAAAATGCAGATACAATAGTTTTG
The DNA here is from genome assembly GCA_963580285.1 of Lucinisca nassula. Lineage (NCBI taxonomy): Eukaryota > Metazoa > Mollusca > Bivalvia > Lucinida > Lucinidae > Lucinisca > Lucinisca nassula. Next base: position 77,077 of record CAUZLF010000125.1, read on the forward strand.
CGCTAAGCCCTCGAAATCGGACTTTTAAATAAAATAGGTCAAGGTTAACCAAAGGTCAAAATTTTACCACCCCATTAGGACTCCAAATGTAATTGGGTTTGTTTGTTTGTTTGAATTTAGGATTAACCTCCCCGTCAACACTGTAAAGGTCAGTTTGGAGATGTTGCTTCCAATTTAGTGGGACTTTTACCCGACACTGAGATGAAATGACATCTCAAGCCCTGCCACCGATATGGCAACAAATAGGGTTTATAAGCATGGACAGTCCGACTCGCACCGCGGTTCCTGGACAGGCTTAGATCCTCTAAGCTGTTTATCAGTAATAGTGTGCGGGTCGGATTCAGCTCTGCGTGGAAGCATCATGCAGCCCATATATTTCTTCTAGCCCCAATGGGCGCAGGGTGTGTAATTTGGTTTCAACTGGGATAGTAGTTTAAGATATGTTTAATTGTGTTGATGATGCAGACAGCAGACAAAACTGACAATGTGCCACTGTCTATCCTACAGATATGCCGGCTCTATTGAGCTAAAAATATGTGCAAATATTCAATAAACTTCTGCTTGACCACTTTTCACATTGCTGAATACCAACTGTATAGCGGACAGGATGCTCCAATGAGCAATTTAAAAATCTTTGGAGAAGGGTACTTTCTTCAGGCCATGCAGCAATGTATCCACCTTTCTTCTTTGTCTTGCGCAGATCTTGAATGTGTTTTGCCCTGTGAGATAAGATCCAACTGTCTTCAAATTCATCAATCTCAGCTCTGCTATCTGTAATATGAAAGTTAAACTGGAATACTTACTGGGTCAATTGTTTATCAATGGGCCCAAAGTAACTAAGCAGTGGTTAGCGCGTTCGACTCATGATCGAGAGGTTGTGCGTTCGAATCTGGCCACCGGTATCGAGGTGTGTCCTTGGGCAAGACACGTAATGACACTGCCCCACTCCACCCAGGTGTAAATGGGTAGTAGTGGTGTAAAAGCCACTGCCTCTCTCTCTCGCGCGCGTGAAAACACCCGGAATGAGTGTTCGAGAGCGATTCAATAAGCTTGAAGCTTTCATCGCAATCGAACTAAAATAAATTAGTATAAACTAACTAAGCATAAAATCTCTTTCAGGGCTAAAGTCAACATGACTCTCATTTTTTTCGGCAAACTAAGGATCAGCTATCAATAGAAAATAGCTGCTCTGTTACTTCAATCTGCGGGAAGAATATGGATTGGGATCATGTATTGGGTTTGGCAAACAATGTAGACCAAAGTCAGAGGCTACAGGATGCAGCATCTGATCAGGGTCACACACATCACCACCACCTACACTCACAACTGACAGGGATAATGCAAGATTATAAAAGATTGTCATAAGCAAGATGTTGAATAAGAAAATATACAAAATGAAGCTATTAAATAGTCATATGCCTCTATAATATGGTACTAAGGGTAGTACTATTAGTCAGAGTCAGTGAAACTTCGAGTCCACTATCTGTTTCTGTTGATGAGATTATGCCTTTATAGGCACACCGTCCTGTGTGTCGCTGTGATCTTGTTCTACGTTTTTATATAGAAAGTTCAAGCTCTTTATATCGTATTGCATGTAGTGTATATAATAGTCGTCTACTATGGTAACTGAGTCTATGAACATGATCTTCAAGTGTGTGATAGACACTATCTGCACAGTCTGTTAACACTATACTGCCGTCTACAACCAACTGTAGCTTGGTATATCTCGATAAGAATGGATATTCACGATAAATCTGGATTAGTACATCGTTGATGTCTTGTAGTATAGGCTTTCTGTATTTGTCGAGGTATGAACAGTCGAGGAGAAAGTGCTTCATGGTTTCGTCGTCATTACCACATAGTAGACATGTTGGATTAACATTGTTCTGGTTGAATTTGGCTCTATTCGTTTGGAGAATATAGGTTCCAGTTATGGCTTTACATTTAATTGGGATTCTATTAATATCTCTGTTGCTATGTTGATATGGGGTAATCACCGGATGGCATCTTCCTACAGTATATAGCTTTGCTAGGTATTTCTAACTTCAGTTACATATAAGAACAAATTTGGCATTTAGAAAATAGTTTATCCCAAAAGTGGGGATGGGGGTAAAGATTACCCGGCCAGTTTAGCTTTACCCCCTGAAGTTATTAAAAAGTAATACGCCTCTATAATATGGTCATATTTCTTACTAAGGGTAGTACTATTAGTCAGTCATGACTGAAACGAAAGATGTTAAAGTGAAACATTGAGTCCACTCTCTTACTTCAGTTACATATAAGAACGAATTGGGCATTAAGAAAATGTTTATACCAAAAGTGGGGATAGGGGTAAAGATATCCTGGCCACATTAGATTTACCACTGGGGGGCAAGATATCCCAGCTGGGATATTTTGCCCCCGGGTTCAAGATATCCAGGGTGGGGATAAAGATATCCAAGGAAATCTTTAACCCCCCCCCCCCCCCCCCCACAGGGGTAAAGATAAACTGTTACACCAGGATCGAACCCACGACCCCTGGTTTATGAGACGAGTACCTTATCCATTACAGCATGCAGGCTTCTGCCATCAAATCTGTGACCTCTTGAATGTAAGTCACATTCGCATCGAACTGAGCTACCATGGATGGCACTCTGGGGGTTAGTATTATTTAAGATAGATACTTACTTGAAATCTCTAGCACTTCTTCCTTCTGCATTCACATAACAAGATGAGCTTTTCATTGCATCACCATCACATTTGCTGGGGGGTACTAAAGCAGTACAACCATCAATATCAAACAACACTAGTATTTCTGACATCCTGAAAAACATAGACAAGCCATGTGCTAGTTAATTATACAAAGAATTATTGCAAAACCATCCTACATATCTTTCACTTTAGCTATGAGATTGACATGGATGACATGGATAATATTGACTTCACACAAGCAGACTGCTTTATTTTGGGTTTCGGTTTTACAGCCCTTCACTTATTTGAAGCTGATCATTAATGTGGACAAAAACCTGAGCAACCAGAGAAAAAACACCTGACCTTCCATTTACAGATTATGGTGTCTCACATGTGACCCAGGCCAGGCTCAAACCCCCAGTTGTGACAGACTAAATGATTTAGAGTCAGCGTTCTTACCTACTAGACAATGGTGGCCAGTAGTACATAACTTTAACTTCTTTAATCAATATATTACGATCTTTATGGTTTGTCAATTTATTAAGCCTTATGTGAAGTGAAATATGAAGTGAAGAGTGCTAATTTAACAAAATTAATATTAATTATGTCCTTATATTACATGCATTACAGAGAAATACCATGATTTCTACCAGACATAAACTTGGTATTTTCCTTTTTGCTAAGAAGAAATATTTCCTCTTAGCCGGGGAAATAAATCCCTTCAGCTGAAACTACTTTATGTACAAGTTACGAGATACCGCTTTGCAGTAAAATTATTGTTCTATTCAAACGCGGGAAAGTTTCAATCACGGCGACGTTATTCATGACGTCATTGTAATGGCGTCTAAGAAATATCAACAGACGTTCAGAATGCGTGACGTTTGAGTCGGATGCAACGCTGAAACAAAAGAAAACATGGATATGACCATTGATTAGGATGTTAGTTTTGCTTTATTTAATCTAACGTTTTACTCGTTTTATCACTAGAACACTTTGTTTCTTCTATTTTTGTTCAAAACTGTAGAAAGCGCTTTAAAAATGGCGCCCATCCAGTTGTTCTTCCACCCAGATTCTGTAACACTTCGCTAATTGAACCGTTTACATGAGCTGTAAACAGTCAACTGAACGGGCATTCAGATCCAAAATTCAAGATCCAAACTCCACTAAAAGTCTATGGAAGTGCATGTAATATACAGATTATACATTTCTCCTATTTGAAATATGGGATTTATAAACCTCGGGAGGTAAAACAATCAGTTAAAGAAACTCGTGCTTCGCACTCGTTTCTTTATCGGATTGTTTTACCTCCCTCGGTTTATAAATCCCATATTTCAACTAGGAGAATGAATAATCTATATTTATTTGAAAAGTGTTCCCAAAATTTTGGTTGATTGCAATGACATACTGTACCAAGTTTGAGCATGGTGCAGACAAGCCGACATTCAGTCTTTAGGGGCCTGTGGACTTGAAAATACTAAGGTCAAGGCCACCAAAATCTAATCAAACCTTTGGTAGGTTGCAATGATATATTGTACCTAGCATGATCAATTTCATCCATTCATTCATGAGATAGGAGGCAGACAAGCCAAAATTTTGTTTTGGGGGCAGGTGCCCTTGAAAATTAGGTAAATGCCACCAAATCAAATCTTTGATAGGTTGCAAAGATACAGTGTACCCAGTTTAACCAAATTTCACCAATTCGTTCATGAGATAGAGTTCTGACAAGCCAAAATTCACAGTTTTTGGGGGCCTGTGACCTTGAAAAAAGGTCAAGATTGACAAAATCTAAGTTGTAATGATATATTGTATCAAGTTTGACTATGACTAAAATCAATCAATTTGTTAACTAGAGAAAGTGCCCAGTGGGGCACGTATACCCCCGACCAGTGCCATCCCCTTTTAGTGGAAATGAAAATTTGTTTGTAGCATTGAACCTTTCCATATTTATAAACTTTCCATTTAGTCCACTGAGAATAACTATTGCATTTCAACAAATATAGAATAATTTATCATATCCAAAGATGAGACTGCTTGTCTTTGCTGAATAATAAAAATTCAAAGTTTGTTGCAATTTGGAACAATTTCAACTGGAAACAACAAACATAGAATAGGCTGTCATAGAACATTTGCTGAATTAAAGTAGCTGTATAATGACATAATAAAGCAATGCATTTTTTATTATTACTTGCATTTATTATTGTCTGCATTTCAAGAGAAAATATTATGCAAAATTTAACAGTTCTAGTCGCTGTTGTTTCTAAGATCACAAGGACCAATATACATGTATAAACTGACAAATCTGACAAGGGTCACAGCATAAAGAAACAACAAACTAACTAATAATGAACAGATGGAAAGACAAAAATTATAACCTTTGATATACTTTGTATGCAAGGAGTACAATGAAAACAGTTATCAAATCCTGTACCATATATTATTATGCGATGTATATATGTGAATTTATTCTAATAAATATTGTTTAAACCAAAACAGTTAACACAAAACTTGGACGTGATCAAAATGTGTAAGTCCTTATTATTGACCCATAGCCCCACCCGGGGGCTTGACACAGGAGCTAAGTAGATATTCCATATGAAAGTTAATACTATAGCTATATTCTGTACCAAATATGAAGAGAATCTAACATGAGGTTACAGAGATATAAGCAATCAAAAAGGTTTAACACAAAACTTCGACTTAAAAGTTGGCAAACTGACAGACAGCCCATCCAAGGGGCTTGACCCAGGGGCTTAGATATTCCATATGAAAGGTTATGCTATAGAGATATCCTTTACCAAATATGAAAAGAATCTAACATGTAGTTACAGAGATATGAGCATTCAAAAAGGTTTAACACAAAACATTGACGTAAATATTGATGAACGGACTGACGGGTGGACAGCCCACCCAGGGGCTTGACCCGCGAGCTAAGATATTCCAAATAAAAGGTAATGCTATAGAGATATCCTGTACCAAATATGAAGAGAATCAAACATGTGGTGACAGAGGTATGAGCAATCAAAAAGGTTTAACACAAAACTTTGACGTAAAAGTTGACAAACGGAAAGACAGCCCACCCAGGGGCTTGACCCAGGGGCTTGGATACTCCATATGAAAGGTAATGCTATAGAGATATCCTGTACCAAATATGAAGAGAATCAAACATGTGGTGACAGAGGTATGAGCAATCAAAAAGGTTTAACACAAAACTTTGACGTAAAAGTTGACAAACGGACAGACAGCCCACCAAGGGGCTTGACCCAGGGGCTTGGATATTCCATATGAAAGGAAATGCTATAGAGACATCCTTTACCAAATGTGAAGAGAATCTTACATGGGGTTACAGAGATATGAGCAATCAAAAACGTTTAACACAAAACTTTGACGTAAAATGAGATGAACAGACAGACGGACAGACAGACAACCCACACAGGGGCTTGACCCAGGGGCTTAGTTATTCCATATGAAAGGTAATGCAATAGAGATATCCTTTACCAAATATGAAGAGAATTTAACATGTGGTTACAGAGATATGAGCTATCAAAAAGGTTTAACGCAAAACTTTGACGTAAAGGTTGACGAACGGCGGGACGGACGGAAGTACGAACGAACGAACGAACTAACTAACGAACGAACGAACGAACTAACGAACGGTCGGAAAGACGAAAACTATATACCCCTTGACATACTTCGTATGTCGGGGGTATAATGAGATAGAGTGCAGACAAGCCATTTTTGGCCAATAAATGAGTCTTTGGGGGCCTGGGCCTTTGAAACAAGGTCAAGGTCACTAAAATTTAATAACAGCTGCGATCTGTTGTAATATATTGTACCAAGATTGAATAAAATTAATCAATTCGTTAATGAGGTAGAGACAAGCCGTTTTTAGCCCAAAATTGACTGTTTCAGGCAGCCTTTGACCTTGAAAAAAAGTTCAAGGTCAATAAAATCTAACCAAATCTGGGGTATGTTGTAATGATATATATATATATATATATATATATATATATATATATATATATATATATATATATATATATATATATATATATATATATATATATATATATATATATATATATATATATATACTAAGAAAGTTGCCAGATACGGGGTGTTTTTCTATATAAAACCTTTTTTGTGGGGTGTGAAAAAATTGCGGGGTGTTCATACCACCCCGCATTTTCTCATGCCCTGTAGTGGATTCAGGGCATCGAGTTTACTTTCCCTAGGTTGTTGGCTAGCAACACGGTTTTGTAGCGATTATATATATATGGGGTTTCACGGTAGTCTCCCTTGTGTCGGTTGGCACAAGAGCGTATTTAACTTCAAGATAAGAATATATATCACCTCGTAAACGTACCTGTAGTATATATAACACCCGACAACAAAACTCATTTAGCTGTGGGTGGTATCGATTTCTTGTTCTGACGGCCACATTGCGCAGCAAAAGATAACAGTTTGGAAAATGTTCTCCTTCGAAACGTAATTATGCAGTGCGTTTACAACTTTTGTGGTGGTTTTGGATTTTCGGCATTTTTATACTATTTGACTTGTTTGAGCTGATCATTAATTGGAGTTGGCCGCAAACCGGAGTATTTGGAAAAAAAAATACTTGCCAATCTGTTGCAGAACTTGTCATCCTACCTCAAAATATTACAGTGTCTCCGAAAAATGAAAACAAGAACAGGGAAATAGACCGTTACATCGATCATAATTATTATTTGCTTTAGCCCCTTTTAGTACCCAATGGAATCTTCCTCCTTATATATAGCAGGAGTCCATTTCAAAATTTAGGGTGGACAGGTTGTGTTTTCTTCAAAAAATATTTTGAAAATGACTGAACTTTAAGCAACCTGCGGAGGCCCTGATCAGACGCCGCGTTCTGTGATGTCTGATCTGGGCCTGCACTGTTTGCCAGGATAACCGTTTTGGGGTTTCTGGTACATATGGGTTAAATTTTACTCAAAATAATTACATTTACGCTGCGTTTATTTCGATTTCATTCTTTCTTCAATTCTAAAACCACTTAAATCTTTATATGGCCTGTGAGTTTCCTTGTTTGTGCTCTGAAGCGAAGGTTGTGGGTACTAACTGAGGCGGTTCTAACGAGGATACACATTTGAAATAAGGAAATACATATTGAATCGTCTGAATAATCTAACAATGGTGGTTGTACAGGTATGAACGGTACCATTGTAGTCCATGACAGGGGCAGTTGGGGGGGGGGGGCAAGTTCTGTATCGGACGTTTAGGTTGTTTTTCTCCAGGCATCCGGTTTTCGCTCACCTTTGATGAAGATTCGGGTAGAAAAAGTGAAATAGTCTTGAAAGGACCGTAAAAGCAAGGCTATAGATAAAAATAACGAAGTAAACGTTTTTTTTTTGTTTTTTTTGTGTGTTTTTTTTTTTAATCGAAATGTTAAATTTATGTGCAGGCTCACTCGAACTTTACTAACTATTAAGGGGAATTATAAAAATATACACAACGAACACACGCCTAATATTTAAATACATTGGCAAAATTTAACCACCATTTTGTTTCAGATAAATTCCTGCGAGTCCTCACATTGTGTAAAATAATGTTTGTTTTGTTTGATTTGTGGTTTAACGTCCCCGTCAACACTGTAAAGGTCATTTTGGAGACGTTGCTTCCAATTTTGTGGGACTTTTACCCGACATTGAGATGAAATGACGTCTCAAGCCCTGTCGCCCAATGAAACCAATAGGGTTTATAAGCATGGACGGTCCGACTCGCACCACTTTACCTGGACAGGCTTAGATCCTCTAAGCGGTTTGCCAGTACTCATGTGCGTGTCAGTTTCAGCTCTGCGTGGAAGCATCGTGCAGCCCATCTATTTCTTCAAGCCCCGATGGGCGGGGCCGTGTAAAATAATGTAAACCACTATAAACTCAGTTTGAGTATATAAAAGTGGGGTTTAAATGGGTCAAAATTTTATAGGCGTGTCTGCATGATGGGCCGTCGGCGTGACATGTCATCCACATTCGCTTTGTACTTAGTTTAAATTGTAAATTGAAATGTACACCTGCCCCCCCCCCCCCCTCCCCGCGCCCCTCGGAGCTTGAAGAAATATATGGGCTGCATGATGCTTCCACGCAGAGCTGATTCCGACCCGCGCACGAGTACTGGTGAACCGCTTGGGGGTCTAAACCTGCCCAGGCAAAGCGTTGCGTACGAGTCGGACCGTCCATGCTTATAAACCCTATTGGTTTCATTGGGCGACAGGGCTTGAAATGTCTCCAAAATGACCTTTGCGGTGTTGACGGGGACGTTTAACCTCAATCAACAAACAAACAAATCAAAACATGTACACTTATACCAGACCCACATATATACACTTTTATCAGACCCATATATCTATAAGCGGTCTTGAAGACCGAACTATTAGCGTAATGCAACCTACCTTAGGTGGGAGAGCACATTCCCCGCATAATCAAAGCACTCGCAGAACTGTCGGGTGAACTGATGGGGATTTAAAACTTGTCAAAATTTGAACATAATTGTTACATTTCTGTAATTTTGCTCTTAGTATCTGCAAAAGTGACGCCTCACGGTTGAGAACAAAGAAGGGAAATAACATTTTCACTTGTAAATTCCATCTTTCATTTTAGCTGATGCTTCTAGTTATAGTATCTCTCTCTCTCTCTCTCTCTCTCTCTCTCTCTCTCTCTCTCTCTCTCTCTCCCACAGTTTTCTCTAGAGGTACTTACTACACGGACATGTTCTCTCTCATGCTCTCTCTCTCTCTCTCTCTCTCTCTCTCTCTTCTCTCTCTCTTTCTCTCTCTCTCTCTCTCTCTTTCTCTCTCTCTCTCTCTCTCTTGTAACGATAACAAATCCTGCATAGTTCAAAAACGTTTTTTTCTGGCGAAATATTGTGATACTTTCCTTTTACTCTAACAAAAGTTGTAGGTGCTGGACCTGCTTGTATGAGCCGCCTTACTGAGTACTCACAATTTACAATTGATAGAAATAGAAAATATATCCTCTTGTACACAGTATACAGTGGGATAATACTTATTTATGTTCCTAGCATATATTGTGGGTGCTCGCCAAGTTGGAACCATCTCATTGAGTACTCACAATACTCAGTATAAAGTGGGATAAACAAGGCCATTTATACGCACTCGTTTACGTTCTCTCTCTCTCTCTCTCTCTCTCTCTCTCTCTCTCTCTCTCTCTCTCTCTCTCTCTCTCTCTCTTTTTCTCTCTCTCTCTCTCTCTGCGAGAATGTCTAAGCTAGAAACACTGAACGACCGGGAATAATTGCTCGGGATCAGTCGAATGCGGCGGCTGATCAGGTTCTACTATGTTCGCAAAAAGTAAAGCTTTAGAAGGGTTCAACGAAATGGGTTCAAGCTCTTGCTAAACTCGGGGACAATCGACCAACCAGTGCGTTAAGTAATTTGACTTCAAATGAAGAAGAAGAGTGTGAGTGAGTGAGTTTTAGTTTTACGTCCCACCAACAGCTAAGGTCATACGGAGACGGGACCTCGGTTTAAAGACTCATCCGAAGGTCTGGAGAAGCCCGGGGTCGATCCTGTGATCCCTGGTTTAGAAGGCGAGTAGCGTAACCACTGCACCACGGAGGCTTCTAAGAAGAAGAAGAAGAAGAAGAAGAAGAAGAGGAAGAAAAAAAAAGAAAAAGAAGAAGAAAACACAGCATTTTTTGTAGCATCGCAAACATATGCACTTCTCGGATTTCATGGTAATCTCAGATCATGTCATTGTAACTTATTTGGTAACTGATGGGATAATTGCCATTTGGGAGACGTTATCGCTGCACCTGATCATTACCTGTAGCTGAGAACTGCACTACCGACCGATATCAGAAAAGAACCTAAGTATAAGACAACTAATCCATTAATCTCTATCGCACATCAGTATAAAGGAAATCTGTTCTGGATACCAATGCAATCCATAACGACATTCGCAGCTATGATGTTGCATTTCATATCTCTTCAAACGAATCGCTTAAGTTTTATTTTTCTTTTCTGGATATAGACGTTTGCCTCAATGAGGCGGTTCTAACAACTACCCACGCTCAATATTTTAGAACGAAACGGATACTATTGATACCCATTTTATCGAAAGATTTACCTATATAAAGTGGTGTTTATAAGATAGTTCATCGTATGGGCTTGAAAAGACGATGAGAGCTTTGGGCTTCTTCAGGAAAGTAAAGCTTCATTTTTTCTACCATAACGAAAGCAGGCTTGTCCAAATAATTTTCCACGCAAAATAAAAATTTTCAGATACAAATTTTCTGATATTTTTCACATTTTTCTAGGGTAACGAATATATCATCCATTTGAGACACTGCTGCCCTTTGAGGCCTTTATAAAGCCCTGGTAAATCCAACTTTATCTACATGATGGGGTTTACGAGCAATACTGTAGATCTTCGTAAACCCCGATATTCCCTATATAATAGTTGTAGGTACGCGTGAGAATCGCCTCAGTTGGGAACGACCTTATAAATCCCACTTGTGTTTGATTTGGTTTTATGGCCCTTTCAATATAATTTCATTTATTGCGTAGCCATCATTTATCAGAAGTGGCCAAAAACCGGAGTATCCGTAGAAACACCACCTGACCTTCCGTTGACATTTCACGTGACCCGAATTAGGCTCGAACCGCAGAGTTATGAGACTCCGACATTAGGAGTAATCGATTTTACCCCAAAGACTATGGGGCCCGTTGTTAACCCCACTTTTAGTACAAGGAGAGTTTGCATGGGAATACTAATACCTTATTTTCCTTATTTTTGGTCTCAAACATAGGATGTGGGTAACTACACCTTGGCGGGCGGGCAAGATTTTTCAAATGCTGTCTCCCTCTCTAATATAAAAGGGTGTAACTTCAAATGGCATGCCAATTCATCTGTCCTTTACTGTACGAATTTACGGGAAAGAAATATGAGGTTTCAAATGTTGGTTTATCCCCTTTAACTGCCAATCAGGACGTTTGCCGGCGTCAGTTTCAAATATATTTTATTTTCTTTCTTTTTATTACTATTTCTCAGAGAAAATAAGTTTTGACGTTGCATGTGAACAGTCTGTTTGGGCAGCAGGGCTCGAGAAGTCATTTCATCCCAATATCGGGTGAGTCCTACGAAATTGGAAGAGCGTCTCAAAAAGACCTAACTAGTGTTGGGAGGTTAAAGCTCAACTGAAACAAACAAAACACCATAGAACTGAAATATGTGAAGTTTTCATTTTTATTTTATTTTATTTTATGATTATTATTTTTTTGTGTGTGTGTGAGGGCGTGGGGAGGGGTAGACTAGCTACTTTACGCTTCATCAGCACACCTAAACGACTATGAAATATTTATAATGTATGTACAGTATGACAAAAGCCTGCTCAGGAAGAAGGTGACCTGGCCCCCAGGTTATAAAACTTATTATGCTCAACTCAGCTGAGCATGAAACTTGTGGTGCTCATAAAAATTAAAATACTAAGAAGTTGAGCGATTTTCCTTTCTCAGATAGCAGAGAATGATATGTGTCTTGCTCACAAATATTAAAATGCAAACATTGTGGGCATTTTAAAATTTGTTTAAAATGCCAACATTGTTGGCATTTTAAAATTTGTGAGCAGGACCAATTTCATGCTCTGGTGAGATAAAAAAAATTATAACCTCGGATCCTGGATAGTGTTGTCTTGGCTATTGATATCCAAAAAGAAACAAACATGCCATGTCGTCCAATCTAAATTTGCATTAACATTTTACGAGACTTTAAACCGAGGTCCAGTCTCCGTATGACCTTAGATGTTTTTGGACATAAACCCCACACATCACATGACTTAGAAGAACAAAGCCTTCCCAGGCTTTCCTTTATGCACATGTTCATTGCATTTCTGAACTGTGTTACAAGTTTCAGTGCCCTGCATCAAATACTATAGGTCGAGTCGTGGGGACACGAACGGCACAATACATGTATATTTAACATCCTGATATGGCCAAAATAATTGTCGTTCTAGGGGACATAATTCAGCAATTATGCGGGGATTAGAATCCTGTTTCTTTTATGCACATGTTCAATGCATGTCTGAACTGTGTTGCAAGTTCCAATGCCCTGCATCAAATACTGTAGGAGGAGTTGTGGAGACACGAACTTTACTATTTAACCTCCCAGTCTACAAAATGATTAAGTTTTTCAAGGGAACATAATTCTAAAATAAGGGGCTGGATCGGGATCCTGTTTCCTTTATGCACATGTCCAATGTGTCTTAAAAGTGTTGCAAGTTTCAATGCCCTGCATCAAATACTGTAGGAGGAGTTGCGGAGGCAGGAATATTACTACAAAATGTGACGTACCGACGTAGTACGTATATAATACGGACAAGGGCAAAACTATATGCCCCTCCCCACTTTGTGATTGGGGTATAAAAATGGTGAAATTGAGACACCCCGTATCTTATATAAATTGTAGATCCACCGTTTCAGGATGATATAAAGCAAAAGTAGTTGACTGTTTTAAGACTTTAACTAAAATATCCAATTCTTCTCACCTCACATTTTATATTCACATGCATCGTTATGTAAGGGTTGATTTTAGTCATCCCGTATCAATTCAAAACACATATTTTTAGTAAAAAGAAAAATAAGAGTTGACTGCCTTCTCCCTTTTTATACGTAGATTAATATCTGTTTTATGATATATTTTACGAAGATCGCGTATGAGAAGGTGATGGTGAAAAATGTTACCACATACAAATATCAACCGCGGCACACAATCGGGATATAACTATCAACCAGGAATTTTTTTTTAGTCAAAAACGAACTATACTGACTTTAATAAACCACGACAGACAGAAGAACCTCCCAGGAAACCCTTTAGGGGACAAAATAATTCGGACACATTGCAATTTTGATATTCGACCATAAAGCGATATTTCAACCCTATAATGCGTATGAACGAAGAAATCCATACTTAAACCCCGAGAAAACACCGATTTTCAATGTTTATTGTTTAAAAAAGCCCCGAGGAACCAAAAACCATAATTAAAGATATTATCTTGTACAAACAAGCTAATAAGTTGTGTTCACAAAATATAATGCTGTCCGCACAAGATCTTGTGCGCTCGAGATATAAAGTTGTGCGTAGAAGATATTATCTTGTTCGCACATCGCATGTCCCTTCTAGGCATTAGTATCCATACAACTTCTACCCGCATGATATTTCAGTCTGGTAAGAGACGTAAAAGCTCGCACATATGTCTGCTAACTTCGGAACAGAACTGCAGTTAAACCATGAAAAGAAAAAAAAACATGTGTTCTGTGTTCTTATGCATTTAATTAGTAATACCTTAGTCTATAAATAGGTTAATTGGATTTCTTTCAAATCAGTAATAGTAACTTAGTCTATGCTTTAACCTTAAAAATATGTTGCTTTAAGCAATTAGTGTAGATCTTGATCAAATGCTGCGTTCTGTGGCGTCTGGTCTTGGTCTACATTTTTTTGCCAAGCCAAACCTTTGATTCCAATATAACTATCTTACGCAACACTCTGATCTCACTGCGAATATTTTCGATAAAATAGTTATTCCGGCAAGACTGTGATAGCCACGTGTACTTTAGCACGGAAAAGCTTTTCGGCTTAGCAACTTTATGGTACGCAATATATATCCCGATTAGATTGCTCAGAGCCATCACGTCAGGATTTACACTGTTTGCATAAGTATCTGTACCGGGTTTCAGGGTTGAAAGGGATTACTTTTTTTTTTTTTTTTTTTTTTTTTTTGGTTTGGGTTTTACGGCTCTTTCTGGATTATTTCACTCATATCGAGCCGATCGTTAATCAGAGGTGGGCGAAAACCGGAGTACCCGGAGAAAAACCACCTGACCTTCCGTTGCAGAACTTGGCGTCTCACATGTGGCCCGAGCGAGGCTCGAACCTACGGCGGTGAGAGACCTAATGACTAAAAGTCAGCGCTCTTATCCACTAGGCCACGGAGGCCCGTAGGGATTACCTTTCTTGCTGTTCCGAGAGGCAAGATGTAACATGGACTGGAATCAAAACGGATAATTTAAAACGGAAGATTGTATATTCTGTGTAGGAATATTGTCATCGATTTCAAACAACCATAGACATACCGTCATCTATTTCAAAAACTGAATTTTAATTTTTAGACCATTCCAAAATGAAATACCAGGACTGTACTAACTGCAATCAAAACAATCATTAATAAATAGAAGTGAGTCAGTGTTTGAGTTTTACGTCCCACCAACAGCTAAGGTCATACGGAGACGGGACCTCGGTTTTAAACACTCATTCGAAAGTCTGGAGAAGCCCGGAGTGGATCCTGCGATCCCTGGTTTACAAGGCGAGTAGCGTAACCACTGCACCACGGAGGCTTCTATTAAATAGAAGTGAAGGCAGTGATCAGGAATCAATGCAATTAACCCACAGATCCCATGAAAAATAAAAAAAAAAACATGAAATAACTAGACCCTAATGGAAACACCAATAGCGGAAAGCCAAAAGGACAGTCACTTTCCCACAAAATAGCCAATTGGCTAACCAAAAAAAAAAAAAAAAAAAAAAAAAAAAAATACATGCAAAACACACACTCAAAGACAAACCATATCAAAAAGTAAACCGCGACAGAAGAACCGCATGGGAACGGTCAGTGAACAGAATGCCACTGCGGGGCTTAAATGCCGCAATCCTCGCCCTTACTTCTGCATGTCACGGTTTATGCTTTGGTCACAATCCCTTCCGATTAGGCTTAGGATGTACACCCGGCATGATTTTTAGCCATTTTGGCCTGGTCCCCGGCCGGACTCCAGACATGGCCGGCCGGTGGCGGGGCTCTCAGGCAGCATCGGAGAGGTGCCCGAAGAGTTTTAACTCGAAGTTAAAATTTCTCCGGTATCCCGTACATTTTCATAATTGGCCACATATCCTTCACACATCGTTTAAGTATCGTTCGATATCCGGTCGGGAATCGAGGGGTAATCGGCCGGTGTATGTAGCCTCAGAAGAGAAATTTTTGGGACCGGACATGGGCCGATATCCGGCCGATGTCTGTTTACACATTGGAAAGTAACCCATCGATGTCCGATCGGCTTGAACCGGTGTGGACCAGATATGTTACAAACATCGTCCGGTCACCGGCCGGCTAGAACCGGACATCGGGCGGAATATATAAACCCCCATCAGTCGCCGTGTACATCATTATAGCGCGTTTCCATCACACCGCCCGGCAATCGTCCGACATTCGGCCAGGCCTGGTACAAGCATCGTTCGTTGTCCGTAAGATACTCGGGCGATATTCGTACGATGTCCGGTCAATAGGCCGGTTATCACTCGGACATCATAGGATAATCTGCCGATTAGTATTAGATGTTCGGTCGGTTTTCACTGCCTCGCGGCCCCCAAAAGATTTCTCTTTGGAAACAGATGCCGTACGATTACGAGGCGGTTTTCGGACGGCCTCCGGACGGTGCCATTTATGTAAATGATGTGTGACAAATTTTTTGACCGGTGTTGTCCGATGTCGGAAAAAATGCCAAAACCAGCGGTGTACTCACGATTACCCCCTATCCCAGGATACCGGCCGATCTTTGTGACCACAGCATTAGTCAAATACAGCACAGAACAACTGAAATATTAACCAACGGACGAACTCCGGTTGGCCGGCTGTGAACAAGGGCAATCAGCTATCCAAAACCAAAACGACACTAGCGACATACACATGCCGATGAAGTATAAGAACAAAACAGACGCACCGCGTTGAAACGGTCAGGACAATTTCTCTTACGGGGGGGGGGGGGGGGGAGGAGGAGGGGGGGGTGCTTAAATCGATTTTACGCGCCCGCAATGCGATTTAACAATCGCATGAATGCCACCTAACGCATCAGTGCAACATCTCCGAGAACAACCACAGAGATGAAACAACGGTGAGTACTCGACAGCAAGAAGAAACTGAAATGCTGGAGCAAAAGAAAAACTACATTTAGACTCCGATGGGCCAGACCAGAGACAGAGCATCAGGCACCAACAAGCATTACATAAAATTAAATTCTCTAAAATCTTAAGCTAGAAACACTGTAAGACCAGGGTGGGAACTATTCTCACAAAAGCTGGGATCAGTCGCAATCGAATACGGCGGTTCATCAGAATCTCCTCTGATCATATTAAGGGTTCAGCGAATTTGGTTCAAGCTTAGGATCCCTTTTCCAGCCTAAACGCAGGGACAATCGACCGTCCTGTGCGTTTAGTAATTTGACTTCAAAAGCGGATGAAGAAGAAGAAGAAGAAGAAGAAGAAGAAGAAGAAGAAGAAGAAGAAGAAGAAGAAGAAGCACGTTGTGCACTCAATGTTTAAGCCAAATGCTTATAAACGTCGAGAATATGGACTGAAGAATCGGCACGCCCATAGGGGCGCGAACAAGTATATGGGCTGCATGATGCTTCAACCTAGAGCTGAAACCGACCCGCACACGAGTTAAGGTAAACCGCTTAGAGGATCTAAGCCTACCCAGGCAAAGCGGTGCGAATCGGCCCGTCCATGCTTATTAACCCTATTGGTTACATTGGGCGACAGGGCTTGAGATGTCATTTCATCTCAATGTCAGGTAAAAATCCCACAAAATGGGGAGCAACGTCTCCAAAATGACCTTTGTAGTGTTGACCGAGACGTTAAACCTCTAATCAAACAAAACAAATCAAATAGACTGAAGAAAAATAACCGTAGAATTACGATGCAGTCTATCATAAATATTTTTTGCTGTCTCACAAACATACATGTACTTCTCGAATTTTGCGGTATTTTGGATAAAGTTCGGAATGCTACTCTCAGATCATAATTATTTATACATGTAACATATTTGCAGGTTGGAAGGGGGTCAGATTACGGTAAACGTGGCTTAATTGCCATTTGGGAGGCGTTATCGCTACGTGAAAACTACATAACCGACAAATATCAGATGTCTAATAAAATCTGTAAAGAAGCAAATTTACAGATGCAAACCACTACTGTAATATTGTATTTCATATCTCTTCAAATAATTTGTTTCATTTTCTTTCTTTTTTTTATTTTTTTTTTCTTTTCTAGATATAGACTTTAGGTGTGCCTTTGTTCATGTACATGTACCGCCTCGTTGAGGCGGTTCTAATGACTACCCACGCACTAAATATTAAGACGGAAACCATTGTACTCATTAAAACAGACATTTCCCTATAGAAGGTGGGCTTACAAGAATGCTCATTATATGGACTTGTAAACATGATGAAAGTTTTGGTCGGGTTCGATCCCGGGCCGCGACATACCAAAAAATGGTACTAGCTGCTCCTCGCTTGGCACTCAGATTTACGGGGTAGAGCTAGGACTGGTCGACCCAGTGTCAGGATAATGTGACTGGGTGTGGTATCATGTAATGTGTCTGGGACATGATACTTCAGTGAGGCAGCACTATAAAAGTGAACATTGAGCTCCCTGTCGCAACCAGACACCGTCGTGATATGACTGAAAAATTGTTGAAAGTGACGTTAAACCCGAATTCACACACACACACACACACGTGAAAGTTTTTGTCTTCAAAACACGCCTATTCAAATATATTGTTTGGTTGTTTGTTTGATTTGAGGTTTAACGTCCCCGTCAACACAGTATAGGTCATTTTGGAGACGTTGCTTCCAATTGTGTGCGCCATTTATCCTACATTGAGATGAAATGATATCTCAAGTCCTGTCGCCCAATGAAACCAGTAGGGTTTATAAGCATGGACAGACCGACTCACACCGCTTTGCCTGGGCAGGCTTAGATCGTCAAAGCGGTTTACCAGTACTCGTGTGCGGTCGGTTTCAGCTCTGCGTGGAAGCATCATGGCACCTTTCTATTTCTTCAAGCCCCGATGGGCGGGGGCCTTCAAATATATTGAGATTTTAATACCAAATCTTTAAATTTCCAAATACAAAATTCTGATATTTTTCACATTTGTGCTAAAACAGACATTGTGGGTACTCTTTAGAACTGCCGTGCCAAGGCGGTTCCATTGAGAACCAATATTCTATGTTTTGAGCGCAAATAAGAAAAATAATGTACACTA
Source organism: Lucinisca nassula (assembly GCA_963580285.1). Taxonomy (NCBI): domain Eukaryota; kingdom Metazoa; phylum Mollusca; class Bivalvia; order Lucinida; family Lucinidae; genus Lucinisca; species Lucinisca nassula. The sequence goes on from CAUZLF010000125.1 coordinate 95,827, forward strand.
CATAAAAGTGGGGTTTAAGGGGCTCAACATTATATAGGCTTGTTTGGGATGAATGTCATTTTTCAGGCGAAAAGTCGTGACGTTTTAATGTTTCTGAGGGTTACGAGCATATCATTAATTTCAGACACTGTTACCCTTTTAAGGCTCTGAAAAAGACACACATCTAGCCACGGACCTAATTTACATTTACTTGGTCCCAGATCTAGCGAAAAATTGTGATTAGTGTCTTAGTTTAATTAACTGACAGCCACAGTTACTATTTTGAGCAGAAATGTGGAAATACCTGGTAAACACAATCTTTTCTGTTGAAAGTGAGGTTTACTTGGTTTACCCACAGTCTGTGACTCGGAGCAGAAGCACAGTCAACACTGTAGATCTTTGTACGCCACGCTATTCCCTGTATAATGGTTATTATTCGTTAGAATCGCTTGTTATGAACGGTCTTGTAATCCCCACTTTTTGCGTTGGTTTTACGGCCCGTTCAAGATATTTTCACTTATTTCGAGCTGATTGTTAATCAGAAGTGGGTGAAAACGGTAGTACCCGGAGAAACACCACCTGACCTTCCGTTGCAGAACTTCGCATTTCCACCCGAGTAGGCTCGAACTACAGCGGTGAGAGACTTAATGATTAAGAGTCAGCGCTCTTAACATATAGGCCATGGAGGCCCGTTGTAAACTCCACTTTAAATCAAAGAGGGTTACGTAGGAAAACCTTATTTTCCTGATTAGGATATGGATATTTCAAACGAGCACCCATATACTTGTTACATTTTACTCACTGAGTTTGTTGTGTATTATTTATTTTTATTTTTTCATCATGTAAGAGCCACCGAATTTTCTTATCTTTAGTGGCGGTTTGTACGCCCCACCTTTCTGGTTTAAGGCGAAGGCGTATTCAAAGATGTAAATGCATGTTCTTTTGCACCATCAGTTTGGTGGATATAGATTGTCATGTCGATTTTACTTTCTACATACAATAATTTGTATGCGTCATTTATTACATAAATGACATACTTACGAAAATATAACGAAACTACCCAATGCACTTGTAAACCTCAACGCAAGGCACACATCTGTCATAACGTTTGTTTAATTTAAGAAATAAACCAGCTCTAACTGTGATTTGTTGAGTAATAAATCACAGTTTGGAGGTCAGTTGTAAAGTAGATCAAATCACAAGCGCGTAGCGCGCGTGATTTGTCTACTTACAACTGGCCGACAAACTGTGATTTATTACTCAACAAATCACAGACTAGAGCTGATCTATTTCGATTCTAACACGCTGAAAATCGGCAATAATGTTGTTACTTCCTTCATAATCTCACAACTTTTCGCCATTGTCAGAAGAAATCCCGCTAAAATTATCGACTGAAAACCATGCATTTATATCCTTTTCTAACGTTTTCGATACGAGAAAATGACGTTACACCGTCTAACGTCAAGGAAATCGACAAGTGACGTCATAAATTAGCAGTTTTAAATGACGTCACTCGTCACGCTCTTCCGAGCTGTGATTTGTTGCAGAATAAAACGCAGCCGTTTTCCATTGCCTGTATAGGCGCGCTGTGTTAGAATTGAGGTTTAACGTTCCCGTCAACACTGTAAAGGTCATTTTGGAGACGTTGCTTCCAATTTTGTGGGACTTTTACCCGACATTGAGATGAAATGACAGCTCAAGCCCTGTCGCCCAATGAAACCAATAGGGTTTATTAGTATGGACGGTCCCGCCTCGCACCGCGGTTCCTTGACAGGCTTAGATCCTCTAAGCGGTTTACCAGTACTAGTGTGCGGGCCGGATCGATTCAGCTCTGCGTGGAAGCATCATGCAGACCATATATTTCTTCAAGCCCCTATAGGCGGGGGCCGACATCTGTCATAACGTCACAGTGGATAATGACTCTTAATCATTAGGACTCTCACCGCTGTGGATCGAGCCTGGCTCGGGTCACATGTTAGACGCCAAGTTCTGCAACCGAAGGTAATGTGGAGTTTTTTCTCCTGGAACTCGGTTTTTCGCCCACCTCTGAGTAACGATCGGCTCGATGTAAGTTAAATTATCTTGAAAGGGCCGTAAAACAAAAACAATAATAATATTAAACAAACAAACAAAAACAAAGAAAATAACGCCACTGATAAAGTGATAAATGGGGGACCAAATGGCTTTGTTTTTTGGCAAATTTTGAACCAATAATAATAATGAAAAAAAAAAAAAAAAAAAAGAATCAGTATATATTTTGTTTGTTTGTTTGATTTGAGGTTTAACGTCCCCGTCAACACTGTAAAGGTCATTTTGGAGACGTTGCTTCCAATTTTGTGGGACTTTTACCCGACACTGAGATGAAATGACATCTCAAGCCCTGTCGCCCAATGAAACCAATAGGGTTTATTAGTATGGGCAGTCCGCCTCGCACCGCGGTTCCTGGACAGGCTTAGATCCTCTAAGCGGTTTACCAGTACTAGTGTGCGGGCCGGATTCAGCTCTGCGTGGAAGCATCATGCAGCCCATATATTTCTTCAAGCCCCTATGGGCAGTATATATTTTGTATAAGTGTATAAGTTATACAGTCTGTAGTAGCTGTATGTTCACCGACGTAGGTCTTGTGTACAGAATTAAAGGAAATACATAGAAAACGTAGAAATTGTAGTTTTTATGAACCTGATAACAGGACCGTGAAATGGACACCCCTTTATATCTCATTCTGTAGTGAAAATTAAGGGGTTTATAGGTATATACATTATGTTTCTTTATCATAGGTTGTGGATACTCGTTATATTCCTGCCCCCGCCCATCGGGGCTTGAAGAAATAGATGGGCTGCATGATGCTTCCACGCAGAGCTGAAACCGGCCGCACATGAGTACTGGTAAACAGCCTAGAGGATCTAAGCCTGCCCAGACGAAGCGGTGCGAGTCGGACCGTCCATGTTTTTAAACTCTATTGGTTTCATTGTGCGACAGGGCTTGAGATGTAATTTCATCTCAATGTCGGGTAAAAGTCCCACAAAACGTTAACACATCCGTGTGCAATATTGCATTTTCAAATCTCGAAAAGGCATTTTTTTCTGATGAAAATTTGTGACATTTTTCTTATTAATACTCCAAACATAGGTTTTGGGTGCTTGTTAGAACCGCCCCATCGAGCCGGTTCTAACGAGTACCCACAACCTATGTCTTGGAGCAGAAATGAGGAAAATAATGTTTAACCCCGTAAACCCCCGTTTTCTCTTTATGAAGTGGGGTATGGGGGGGGGGGGCGTCTTTATATCACGGACTTGTTCAAGTGATGAACGTCTCATAAATGACGTGTACAGTGTTGACGGGGACATTAAACCTCAAATCAGACAAACAAAAACTCGTTATAATCGCCGTACGAGCAACCACAACATATGTTTGGAAGATAAAAAGAAGAAGAATATCACACATTTTCGTTAGAAATGTAACTTTTTTTTGGAGATAGCAAAGAAATCGCTGTGTCAAACGGTGGATGCCATATACAAATGACATTGCGGGGCTTTATATATTATATGCAATATATGCGCCTGATATTTCGGTTGAAATACCACTTAACTAGGTTGTATATCGACACCTCATATCTTGTAAATACAGTAGAACTTCGATGGCTCGAACACCGATGGCTCGTTTACCATGGATGTGTCGAACCCATTCTTGAGCCCCTAGCGAAATCCTCTACATAATAGTGGGGGATAATTAAGGTTATTTTAGTCTTTTATCTTGCAAATGTATGCTGTGTGTACTCATTAGAATCGCATCGATGAGGCGATTCTAATGAGTACACATAGCATACATTTTCATTATAGAATACCGAAAAGATGTCTAAAAGTATCTCGTTATGCCTCCTGACAGTAACCTCAGTGGCTCGAACTACCCCTGTCTCGAACAGATTTTCGAGGTCCCAAAGGTGTTCGAGCCATTAAAGTTCGATTGTACATGTATATATTCGATGACGCATTCCTCATTTTTTAATTTGATGGGAAGAGTTTTATTTCTGACTTTGACATTTTTGAGCTTGCAACCTGTTTGATGGAACCAGTTGCTAAATATAATAGAAGGACTAATTTTGTTCCAGTTTTGCTATCATTCACCTTTAATGCAATCCACTAATTATGAAAAAAAAAAAAAAAAAAAAAAAAAAAAAACAATCGTCCCTAATATTTTCCGTGGATATTTTTAATGTTAGAATAATGTATAGGTCTATTCAAATCATAACTGTAACAGACTTTCGGATGAGTCTTTAAACCGAGGTCCCGTCTTCGTATGACCTTAGCTGTTGGTGGGACGTAAAACTAAAACTCACTCACTCACTCATAACTGTAAACTCACGATCTTGTCATATTTTATTGTCGTTGTTGTTGTTGATGGACTAGATAACAATCCAACAACTTTTGCTCGTTAATTTCTCTAAACTCGTGGATTTACAAAGGATATAAAATACGGGGTGTATACCTAAGTCTGTATAGCACTTCAAATTCGTACAATTAAATATCAGACAGTTTAATTTGAGGTTTAACGTCCCCGTCAACACTGTAAAGGTCATTTTGGAGAAGTTGCTTCCAATTTTGTGGGACTTTTACCCGACATTGAGATGAAATGACATATCAAGCCCTGTCGCCCAATGAAACCAATAGGGTTTATTAGCATGGACGGTCCGCCTCGCACCGCGGTTCCTGGACAGACTTAGATCCTCCAAGCGGTTTACCAATACTAGTGTGCGGGCCGGATTCAGCTCTGCGTGGAAGCATCATGCAGCCCATATATTTCTTCAAGCCCCTATGGGCGGGGGCTTAAATATCAGACAGAATAAGGGGTGATATATGGACACCCCTTTTTTCATATAAATTGTGGATTTACAGATTTGGGTGTTCAGAAGACACCGTGGTGTAGTGGCCTCACAAACCAAGGGTCGTGGGGTCTCCAGACAATAATAATAACAATATAATCATAATAATAATAAAACAAAACAGAAGAACCGCCTTGGAACTGTCAGTTAGAAAAAAATACTGGGTGGGGGGCTTTGGCACGGAACTAGCTGACCAATAAAATTAACTAATGGTCAATTCTGAGTACATGTGCAATAAAACCAACTGTGATGCATAAACACTACGCCCATGATTAATTACAGACACGCATTGTAACATGGGTACGCGCAGCTCTGCAAGCAAAAGGATTTATTTATTATTTTGACTTATAACGTATAGGGTGCATTCGGAGGAATGCCACATCTTGTTATATTTCATATAAAAATATTCTTATTTTCAATATATTTTAAAGATGTACAGTTTTAAACAAACTGCATTGCACTTATTATGAACAAAAAAACAAACGAACAAAAAAAAACAACAAAAAAAAAACAACTTAATTCGTCACTCATCAATGGTACAGTCTTCACTGTACAAGGTTGCATGTGTAAAAGACTTTATTTATTAGTTTCTTCTCCTGACTGTAAGACTTTGTATGTGCCTGAGCACTATGTCACGCTTCTTAGCATTACGAAAACGCGCCTATTCAAATATATTGACAGTTTAGCCACCAAAAATGAACATTTTCAGATAAAAAAAAATCCGATATTTCGTCTCAAAACATAGATTGTGGGTACTCGTTAGAACCGCATCGACGAGGCAGTTCTAAGGAGTATCCACAATCTAAGAAATTAGAAAAAGAATATTTACCCCTGTAAATAAAAATCTAAAATGAGTTCCTTTAAGAGCAATGAAAACCTTCATAAGAAAGAAGATGGGTCATACTACGTAGTTTCGGCTAATAAAGCCTCATCAGTGACCCTGTAATGATCCGGCAAAGAAAGCCAGAGGAAAATACTGCAATTTTGCGAAATTCGAATAGGCAGTCGATACAAAGACTGATATAAATCAAAATGGGGTCCAAATAATTAAAAACCTGTCTAGAATATGAGTCTCAACCAATAGAATATTTCTGATTTCTCGAATATTCACGCTGATCTCAAAGGACCAAAAGTAAAATATAAACTGCACTATGGTTGATGTACGGGGAGACGTTTTAATATATAAAAAAATGGTTAAAGGGGTCAAAATTACATAGGCTGTTCGTGATGGCAGTGCAAATCTATGAAATTGAACTTAAACTTTTCGTTCGTTTTTTTTTTCTCAAGCACCTGCTATTGGCAGGGCGCGACAAAGGAGACCGGTTTTCCGTCCGTTCGTTCGTCCGTTGGACAATCCCTCAACATTTGCGCTAACCCAAATGTTCAAGACCACTTCTCAAGAACTACTATCTCAGACTGAACATAGCCTGTGGTGAAATTCTTGTTATTTTTGTTTTTTATTATTATTTAAAATAATCTTGAAGGGCCGTAACGCACCCCCTACTCCCACAAAAAAGAACTTAATTAACTAAGGCGAATCTCATTTTCAACTCATATGGGTCACTTTTCCGTAAACAAAGTAACTCTGTGGTCGGTTTGTGTGTATATGTTGTATTATGGTCCGGAGACCTACAGTACCAAATAAAATATATTCTGTTCTATTCTGTAGCAAAATTTAATCTAGAACTGTTCGGATATTGTCAGAATCGCCTTACTTATGTTTCTGCAAACTGAAAGACATGCACACCCCCGTATATACATTCTTGGTATAAAAGTGGTAAGAATATTCTTGACCACTCTATGACTGTTCAGTTTTTATGAACTTTTCGGAAAGCAAATGAACACTTTCCGCAACAATTTAACTACTCTCCTTAAACTAGAAATTTTGGAAGAAAAATAAAACTTTAACGCATGTATGACTAGCGGTCCTTTTTGGGTCATTTGCAAACAGTGTGGAACCAGATCAGATGCCGCACAACTCTTTGCTTAACGTACTTACATTTTTGTTAAACTTTGTACACACAAAAAACCCTGACACCCCTATAATTGGAAATGGACCACTCCAAACTTATGGGTACACAATAACTGCTGAGATCTTGTTTACAATGAAAATTAAGCATTATCAATTTCAATTGCCATACAATTTGCACACTCAATAAAGGCTTTTAACGATTGCTTTTCTCCGATCATAAATCGTCTCCAACCTAAGGAGTTAATGCTGCTTTTCCTAACACTAGCATTGGCTGGTCAAATTATCTATGGTCTAATCTCACCAGTATAGTGATCCTCCGCTGGACAGTAGGGTCATTTAACTAACATGCTTATAATTGAGTACCGGGTCTGTAAGACTTTCATTGGTTAAAATGCATTATTTAGTTTTTTTTTCACGATATTCAATTTCGACCCCCGCCCATCCGGGCTTGAAGAAATAGATGGACTGCATGATGCTTCCACGCAGAGCGTTAATACTGGAAAACATTAAAAATACATTAATACTGGAAAACCGCTTAGAGGATCTAAGCCTGCCCAGGCAAAGCGCGTATAAACCCTATTGGCTTCATTGGGCGACAGGGCTTGAGATGTCTTTCATCTCAACGTACGGTCGGGTGAAATCCCACACAATTGGAAGTAACGTCTTCAAAATGACCTATACAGTGTTGACGGGGACGTTAAACCTCAAATCAAACAAACAAATGATATTCTGTTTTACTCATATCCACTCAAAGTGTAATTATTGTAGGAATGCACATTGCTAATTGTTCAGACATAACGATAACACATCTGTGTGAAATAGAAGAGCTCTCTTTCATTTCTCTAAAATGTTAATATTTCTGAGGGAAATTTGTGATATTTTTGCCCCCCCCCCCCCCCCCCCCCCCCACGACAGAGATTCTCGGGGGCATATAGTTTTTGCCCTTTCTGTCTGTGTGTTTGTCCGTCACAAAAACTTTAACCGACATAAGAAATGTCCCCGCGGGGGGGCATTGGTCGCTTACAGTGACAGCTCTTGTTTTCTTATTTTAACTCGAAAACATGGGTTGTGCGTGCTCGCTAGAACCGCCTCATTGAGGCGGCTATAACGAGTACCCAAAACCTATGTCCTGGAGCCGAAATAAGCAAAGTAGTGAATATCCCTATAAATCCCAGTTTGCTCTTTGTAATGTGGTGTTTAGAGAGATGAAGCAGATATACCAGGAAGGAATGAAACAACGTCTATTTTAGCCCACCTGGATATTCAAAACATTTTGGAAGGAATTAAGTTCCTTTACTTAATGGCCAAATTATATGACAAAGATATCATTAAAACAAATTAGCCTTACCTTCAATTTATTATTAAGGCATTTTTTAGTGTATTAAACGATGGTGCGAATAGCATTTAAAAACCGTCACCCTCATTCGATGGGGACTTTAAGGCGTCACTTCTCCTTTAAAGAAGGCAAAAACACCACAAACGTTCTACTCTTCCTTATGTAAAGGTTTTGACAAGTTAACACTTGTAAACTCCGATTTACGTTTCATAAGGGTGTTATCATATCGAAGTGCATTTTTTTTTGGGGGGGGGGGGGGTTGGAACAGTTCTTGGCAAGAGACTTACTTTATTCTATAACAAAGTTAGGTTTATAATGTATTTTACGCGAGTTTTCTATGTTGATCTGCGTCAGCACTCATAAAAATCAATGTATCGTTCACCATGTTCTTTATTAGATTCGGCTGCTGTTGCTTCCGCGCAGAGCTGAAACTGCTGAGAAACGGCTCACGACTAAGCCTGCCCAGAAAAAGTGGTGCGAGTCAGACCGCTCTTTAAACCCCAGCGGTTTCTTTGAGTGGTAGGGCTGCTGCTGCTGCTACTGCTACTGCTCCTACCACTACCACTGCTCCTTCTACTCTAATTTACGTCCCCGCCCGTCGAGGCTTGGAGAAATAGATTGGGCTGCACGGTGCTTCCACGTCGAGCTTAAACAGACCGTACTGGTAAACCACAAAGTGGTGGGAGTCGGACCGTCTATACATATAAACCATTTTGGTAGCATTTGGTGGCAGGGCTTGAGATGTCATTTTATCTATTGACGGGTAAAAGTCCTTCACAATCAGAAGCAACGTCTCCAAAATGACCTAAATAGTGTTGACGGGGACGTAAAATCTCAGCACAAACAAACTTTGCTATTTTCAATATCGGATCAACAAGGATTTGCCTTGCATGGATCTTTAAGTAATGAACACGGCTGTCTGCTGGGTCACTGGTTTCATATTTTGTGCCATTTATACTAGTTAACGAAAACTGCACTTTTTTACGTATTCGGACTTGGTCCCCGCACATCGGGGCTTCGAGAAATAGATTGGGCTGCATGATGCTTCCACGCAGAGCTGAACCCGACCGCACATGAGTACTGGTAAACCTCTTAGAAGGTCTAAGGCAAAGTTGTGTGAGTCGGACTGTTCCATCAATAAAACCATGTAGGTTTCACTGGGTGGCAGGGCTTGAGATGTAATTCCATCACCAATGTCTGGTAAAAGACCCCCAAAATAGGAAGCAGCCCCTCCAAAATAACCTAAATAGTGTTGACGGAAACGTTTCGGACTGCGCTATGTGAAAATGTTTTTGAGTGTATGCAGCTCAGATCAGCCAGTGCATTCATGTAGTCCGAAAAGGCTATGCTATGTGTTGTATGGGTACCAGGAGATCTTGATCAGATGGCAACTTCGAAAGCCATCTGAACTGGATAATGCACTGTTTTCAAGATAGAGGTTGTCATTTTCCGCAGGATAAGGGTTAGAGGCTATTTTGCCAAGGTGATCCAAGCTATATATATATTTTTTGTTTTCTAGATATTGATGCGAATATTGGGCAACTACTCAAGTCTTACACGTATTGCTCATTTTCCTCCATTTTGTTTTGTCAGATTTTATTGTATTTAAGTTTCCAATTATATGTATGGACTAGTACCTCAGACTACGTAACCTGGGAAGAGACATGTATTTCTTTTAATATGTTTAGCGAACACGATATTAAGTTGTGCGAACAAGATATTATCTTGTGCCCACAAGATAATATGTTATTCGCACAACTAAATATCATGTGCGCACAGTATACTATCTTGTTCGCACAGTATATTATCTTGTTTACACAACATAGATCTTTTGCGGACAACATAGTATCTTATGCGCCTGATTAAATTGCGCTAACTAAGTTGTGCGAACAAGACAATATCTTGTACCCACGAGATATTATGTTGTCTGCACAAGATCTATGTTGTGCAAACAAGATAATATGCGAACAATTTAATAACTTGTGAACACAAGATAATATCTTGTGCGATAGTATGTTGTCCACACAAGATATTAAGTTGTGCGAACAAGATGATTTCTTGAACGCACTAGATATTATGTTTTATGCACAAGATCTATGTTATGAAAACAAGATAATAGACGAACAAGATAATAACTTGTGATTACAAGATAATATCTTGTGCGAACAAGATAAGTTGTGTACACAATATTTTATGTTGTCCACACAGGATCTATGTTGTGCAAACAAGATTATATCGTGTGCACACAACATATTAAATAAATTGCTTGTCCCTTCCAGGGCTCCGTATGAGACTGATCGGTTGTTGAACACATACTATAGAAAAAGAGTCATGTGCAATTTGGTTTGGTGTTACTGTACGAGTGTTTACAAATCAACCATTACCTTTATTTCTAAAATAAAACTTCAACATTGGATAAACTGTCAGCCTCGAATGCATTCCAAACCAAACCAAACAAGGTATTCATTATCATGTGATAAAACCTTTTTGCAGAAGTTGAAGACTTCAAGAAAGCACAGTCAATCCATTACGATAACGTACACGTGTGAGCTAGTGCATTCTTTCATTCCTCTAAAAAGGCTACTTTATTTGTTATATGTTTCTTATTACGCCTTAATTGCAACCAGCGGGTCGGTATCTCTGCTGGTGGATGATTCGTTCGTCCCCGATGGTATCTCAGCTCTGTATCAGTTCCTTAGTGTTGAGATTGAATGCGGTGCTGACGTCAGAACTCAAATACTGATTTAAATAACTATATTATTGATATACTTTTATTTCTTTTTGCTGAATAAAATTCTAATTTTTCTAAAACTAAGACTTGTCAGGTGAGACATGTATCTTAACGGATTTGGTTGCCACTTTTTGTTATATCTTTTTTTTGCAAGTCTCGCTACTTTGGACATCTCCTTCCTGATGCCCCGGACTTCGTGGAGTGTGGGCCATGTTTACTGATGTTGGCTCGGTGGGGGACGCCTATATGTCCTAGGGTAGGCGTCTCTTGCATGATACCTCCAGTTGACCTGTCTCATGAGGTACGTTGGTCGGTGTGTGCTCGGGGGGGGGGGGGGGGTGCTGTGTTTGCCGGGTCTTGTCCATCATCCGTTTCGGTTTCAGAACTTTGGGGCTGAGACACACTGATGAACTGATGAAGATTAAATATCAGAAAGGCCTCTGTGTCACTACATGTGGTATAGTTACGCCTTAATTATACTCAGAACACAGGTTGTGATGCTCGTTAGAACCGCCTCATTGAGGCGATTTAACGAATACCCACAACCTATGTCTTGGAGCAGAAATAAGCAAGATAGTGTATACCCCTGTAAAACCCCGTTTTCTCTACATAAAGTGGGGTTTAGAGGGTATTCATTTCACGGACTAGTTAACATAATTAATAAAGAAAACCCTTGTGAAAACCTGTTGTTGCAGTTTGCGACCAGGTACGACACAGACAGTCTAGAAAGAGTCTTGGAAACTTTTAGGTACCTTGCATTCTTAAACGCAACGTCAAATTATAAATCAGTATATTACATGCATAACAGAGAGACTGGCCCTATGCTATGATTTCTACCATGATGACTTAACTTTGCTAAGAAGAAATATTTCCTCTGAGCCCTTTAGCTGGAACTACTTTATATGAAAGATACAAGATACCGCTTTTGCGGTGAAATCGGTATATACAAACGCGGGAAAGTTTCAGTCCCGTCGGCGTTATTCATTGCGTCATTGCAAAGACGTCTGAAACGATATCAACATACGTTCATAATACGTGGCGTTTGAGTCGGATGCAACGCTGAAAAAAAAAGAAAACAGGGATATGGTCATTGAATAGGATGTTTGATCTCACAATTAATTTGTTGTATTACTAAACCCCTTTTTTATTTGTTTGGTTGGAGGTCATTTATGAGACGTTGCTTCAAATTTTGTGGGACTTTTTCCCGACATTGAGATGAAATGACATCTCAAGCCCTGCCGCCCTATGAAACTAATAGGGTTTACAAGCATGGACGGTCCGACACTCGCAGCGCTTTGCCCGGGCAGGCTTAGATCCTCAAAGCGGCTTACCAGTACTCCTCGGCGGATTGGTTTTAGCTCAGCGTGGAAGCATCATGCAGCCAATCTATTTCTTCAAATCCCGATGGGCGGGGGCTTTGTTTCTTCTTTTTTGGTTCAAAACTGTATAAAGCGCTTTCATAATGGCGCCCATCCAGTTTTTTCCCTCCCGGCTTCTGTAACACTATGCTGATTGAACCGCTAACCTGAGCTGTAAACAGTCAATTGAACGGGAATTCAGATCCAAAATTCAAGATCCAAACTGTCCTAAAAGTCTATGGAAGTGCATGTAAAATACATATTATTCATTTTTCCTGTTTTAAATATGGGATTTTTAAACCTCTGGAGGTAAAACAATCCGGTAAAGAAACTCGTGCTTCGCACTCGTTTCTTTATCGGATTGGTTTACCCCCAGAGGTTTATAAATTCTATATTTCGAATAGGAGAATGAATGATCTGTATTTATCTTATGACGTCGCGTCTAAGAGTGTAATAACGCCATGTAATAAATTCCGTAATCCACTAGTGGATTACGAATAAATATGCAAATTAGTAAGATGCGCCCCGTTACGTTGCATATACGACGTCCTTAACGACGTCGCGTTTACTAATAGCGGAATATTCATATCTTTGTTAAACAATCGTGAATAAAATGCGTTTTAAATGGCATATGATAAATAGAAGCGTGCATTCGTGCTCATGTATTACTGAATTCATTAAACTCGTTGAGGAAAAGGGATAAATGCTCGGCAAGCCTCGCATTTTATCCCTTTTCTCAATTATTTGATAAATTCAATAATACATGAACATTCATGTAAGATCCTCTTTTTATCCTATGACGAAGTTGATAAGCAGTGGATAACGTCGTGTAATAAAAATCGTATGACCACACATGAAATAACACTTTAGCGGTAACGCCAGGACGACGTCCATGTCAGCCATGCATTTATGTGGATTTTTTTTTGTCAAATTTAAGGGCGATGAAATCCAATTTAAAGTGTCCATATGATAAAAAGAACCTTACATGAGCGGTCATTTCATATGAAATGTATGAAACTCGCCAAAGGCTCGTTTATAAATTTCATATGAAATGACCACTCGTGTAATATCCTCTTTTTAACATACGTTTGTGTTATCGAATTAAATAATGAAAAAATGCATCTGTGTGAGACCTAGTTTTCATATGAAGTGGGGTCTACAAGAGAAGTTATTACACGGACTTGGTACTTGATACGAGGGTAGGCTGAAAAGTTCTGAGCCTGACCAAGATCCAATGGTTTGTCCATGCTGAAAGTGCCTTATTTTTCAACATAGTCTCCCTTCCTGTCCACACACTTCCTCCAGCGATGCTGGAGTCCTTGGATCCCAGTGGTATAGAAGGTCTCATCTTGGTCCCTGAAAAACTCCTCCACAGCAGCTATCAACTCCTCGTCTGACCGATATTGCTGCCAAGCCAAGTGCTTTTTCATGTTTGGAAACAGGAAAAAATCTGATGGAGCTAGATCAGGTGAATACGGAGGGTGCTCGACAAGTGTGAAGTCACAGTCATGCGCAGCAGCCATTGCGACAACCGATTTATGAGCAGGCGCATTGTCCTGATGGAACAAGACCCCTTATGTCAATTTTCCGAGTCGTTTAGCCTTAATTGCTTTTCGCAATTGTTTTAGCAGATCTGCATAATACTCCCCATTAATTGTTCTGCCCTTTTGAAAGTAATCTATGAATATTATGCCCATGGCATCCAAGAACACTGATGCCATCACCTTCCCTGCAGAGGAGACGAACTTTGCCTTCCTTGGAGGGGGTGAGCCAGGGTGCTTCCATTGCATGGATTGTCTTTTGGTCTGTGGCTCAAAGTGATGAACCCAACACTCATCCTGAGTGACAAAACGGTCAAGAAAACCATCTCGGTCTGCTTCAAAAATAGCCAAGTTGGCTTGTGACAGGTTCAGTCTGGTCAACTTTTGGTCAGGCGTCAAAAGCCGTGGCACCCATCTGGCGGAAACCTTCGACATTCCTAATTCACTGTGTAGAATGTTCTCTACTCGTTCACGGGCGAGGCCAACAGTGTTAGCTAACTGATTCACAGTTAAACGCCTGTCATCCATCACGGCCCTGTGCACTTGGCTGATGGTTTCCTCAGTTGTTGCCGTTGTGGGTCGTCCACACCAGTCATCATCTTCAAGGCTGTCCTTGCCATCTTAAAATTTGCTGCCCACCTTTTCACGGTTGCATACGAAGGAGCATCATCCCCTAATGTAGCAACCATATCGGCATGAATGCCCTTAGGAGCTAACCCATTTTATGGAGGTACTTGATGACACCACGATGCCAGATTTTGTCCATTTTCTCAAAAACGTGCTAGTATCAATTTTCAAAGTCTAGAATTTTTGTACGTTATTGCAGGTAAACTTGAACTCATTTGAGTCAAATCAAGTAATAAAGGTTTGGATTTAATGAATACAAAATTTCATGGCTGTTCGATGCCTGCTTCTTGGTCACATTGCAAAACTCACTTTGCCTACATAAAGTGGGTTTGTGAGGGGTTCAGTACGTGAACTGGATAAAGTTTACAAATCAAGTGTGAACCAGAGGACCAGTGGTCCTGTAAACGCTCACCTGACACCTGGTCCTGGTGTACATTTTAATGTTTTTGTATATGTATATAGCCTCAGAGCAGGGGTACACAACTTGTGGGGACAAAATTTTGATGTCTAACAATGTGATAAAACTTTCCACCTATTCCTACCTTTCTGACAGTTCGAAGGCCATGCTTTCATTATGGTTTATTCCATTTGTCATATTGTTTTTAACTTTTCATATTATTTAGGGAATGTCTGATTGACAATGTGCTGGGAAAGAGCACTTGACTCCTTGATTTTCCACTTGTACAGTTTTACTTAATACCATCTACATTATAGGTGTTTCTTTGCAGTATGGTGGCTGGGACACAACGTGAATTTGTTTTATCAGGGTCACCATTTGAACAAATTATGATAGGCCCGAGTACCATATGCTACATGCCAAGTTTCAAGGCCATTGGCCTTACGGTTCTTGAGAAGAAGAATTTCGAAGTTTCTTTACCATATATGGGCGTGGTGGCCATCTTGGTCATGTGATCTAGACCATGTTGGCAGCTTTTCATTTGTTCAACTCCCAAAGGCTCCATATTGAATTTCACTTCAATTGGCTCAGTAGTTTATGAGAAAAAATGTTTGAAATATGGAACCTGCGTGACCTTGGTCTAAGGTCAATTAATGACCTTGATCTTTCTTACACATAGATCTTCATGTATTCAGCTACTTTACCTTATCTACTAATTTTGGTGACACTGTCTTCAATGGTTTCCTAAAAATCCATTATTTTCACTTTTTCCCCATGCAAAAGCCTAAGTCGGCAAATTTGACATTGCTGTAAAATAGGTCAAGGTCAACTCGGGGTCACCATTTGTACAAACTATGATGGGCCTGAGTACCATATGCTACATGCCAAGTTTCAAGGCCATTGGCCTTACGGTTCTGGAGAAGAAGAATTTTAAGGCTTTTTACCATATATATAGGCGTGACGGCCATCTTGGTCATGTGATCTAGACCGTATTGGCATTTTTTCATTTGTTCAACTCACAAAGGCTTCATATTAAATTTCACTTCAATTGGCTCAGCAGTTTTGGAGAAATATGGATCCCGAATGACCTTGGTCTAAGGCCAATGAATGACCTTGACCTTTCTGACCCATAGATCTTCATGTATTCAGTTACTTTACCTGATCTACAAATTTTGGTGACACTGTCTTCAATGGTTTTCCTATAAATCCATTATTTTCACTTTGCCCCATGCAAAAGCCTACTTCGGCAAATTTGACATTGCTGTAAAATAGGTCAAGGTCAACCCGGGGTCACCATTTGTACAAACCATGATGGGCCCGAGTACCATATGCTACATGCCAAGTTTCAAGGCCACTGGCCTTATGGTTCTGGAGAAGAAGATTTTTGAAGGCTTTTTACCATATATGGGCATGGCGGCCATCTTGGTCATGTGATCCAGACCCCGCGAACAAACTTTCGTTCCCCCATCCCACTGAGGCTCCATATGAAATTTGGCTTTGATTGGCCCTGCAGTATAGGAGAAGAAGATCTTTGAAAATGGTGGACGGACGGACGGACGACGGACCATGGCTATACTATAAGCTCACCTATGAGCCTAAAGGCTCATGTGAGCTAACAAGAGCAACAATTCTGGCTGCGTTAAAGTTCTGAGGTATCTGTTCCCGATATATCTGAAACATGGATTTAAGTGAGACTGCTTTTTGTGGAATGTCGTCATATAGCATTATGATGATGACGACGACCATAACGGCCACGAGGACGACGATGATGATGAACCGTCATGTTGTAATTTGAAAATCCCGCTTTTCACAGCTCATGTATATGCAGCGACAATCTACGTTTATTATGCAGCAGGAAGGAATAAAGGAGCGAAAGGCACAAGAAAAAAGTAACGGAAAAAGTCACAGGTTTGGGTAGGAAATAAATAATGGAAGAAAAGTCACAGAAATGGTTTTTATCTTGTTTTTAGCTCACCTGACCGAAGGTCATGGTGAGCTTTTGTGACAGTAAGATGTCCGGCGTCGTCGTGCGTCGTGCGTCGTGCGTCGTCCGTCGTCCGTCGTGCGTCGTCCGTGCGTAAACTTTTTCTTGTGAACACACTAGAGGCCACAGTTTTGGTCCAATTATCATCAAACTTGCTCAGAATGATAATCATGACAATATCTCGGTCAAGTTCGAATTTGGGTCATGTCGGGTAAAAAAGTAGGTCAGTAGGTCAAATCATAGAAAAACCTTGTGAACACTCGAGAGGCCACAATTTTGGTCCAATCATCATCAAACTTGCTCAGAATGATCATTGTGACAATATTTTAGTGAAGTTTGAATATGGATCATGTCGGCTTAAAAAGTAGGTCAGCGGGTCAAATCATAGAAAAACCTTGTGAACACCCTAGAGGCCACAATTTTGGTCCAATCATAATCAAACTTGCTCAGAATGATCATCATGACAATATCTTGGTCAAGTTCGAATATGGGTCATGTCCGGTCAAAAAGTAGGTCAGTAGGTCAAATCATAGAAAAACCTTGTGAACACTCTGAAGGCCACTGTTTTGGTCCAATTATCATGAAACTTGCTCAGAATGACCATTGTGACAATATTTCAGTCCAGTTCGAATATGGGTCATATCGGGTTAAAAAGTAGGTCAGCGGGTCAAATCATATAAAAACCTTGTGAACACCCTAGGGGCCACAATTTTGGTCCAATCATAATCAAACTTGCTCAGAATGATCATCATGACAATATCTCGGTCAAGTTTGAATATGGGTCATGTCCGGTTGAAAAGTAGGTCAGTAGGTCAAATCATAGAAAAACCTTGTGAATACTCAGGAGGCCACAAGTTTGGTTAAATCATTAATCTTGCTCAGAATGGTCATTGTGACAATATCTTGGCTAAGTTTGAATAAAGGTCTTTTCGGGTCAAAAAGTAGGTCAGTAGGTCAAATTAAAGAAAAAACTTGTGAACACTCTAGTTTTACATAGACTTATATAGGGAAAATCTTTAAAAATCCTTTTCTCTGAAACCACAAGGCCTAGGTCTTTTATATTTGGTATGAAGCTTCATCTAAAAGACCCCTAACAAGATTATTCAAATGATAGTGCTGAGGCCAAAAATGTCCCCGCCCCCGGGCCCTTTGGTTTTACATAGGCTTATATAGGGAAAATCTTTAAAAATCTTCTGCTCTGAAGCTGCAAGGCCCAGGACTTTGATATTTGGTATTAAGCTTTATCTAGTGGACCCCTACCAAGATTGTTCAAATTATAGTGCTGGGGCAAAAAATGCCCCCGTTCCGGGGCCCTTTGGTTTTACATGGCCTTATATAGGGAAAATCTTTAAAAATCTTCTTCTCTGAAACCGCAAGGTCCAGGACTTTGATATTTAGAATGAAGCTTCATCCATTGGACCTCTACCAAGATTGTTCAAATTATCGCCCTTGGGCCAAAAATGCCCCCGCTCAGGGGCCCTTTGTTTTTACATAGACTTATATAGGGAAAATCTTTAAAAATCCTTTTCTCTGAAACCACAAGGCCTAGGTCTTTTATATTTGGTATGAAGCTTCATCTAAAAGACCCCTAACAAGATTATTCAAATGATAGTGCTGAGGCCAAAAATGTCCCCACCCCCGGGCCCTTTGGTTTTACATAGGCTTATATAGGGAAAATCTTTAAAAATCTTCTGCTCTGAAACTGCAAGGCCCAGGACTTTGATATTTGGTATTAAGCTTTATCTAGTGGACCCCTACCAAGATTGTTCAAATTATAGTGCTGGGGCAAAAAAAGCCTCCACCTGGGGCCCTTTGGTTTTACATAGGCTTATATAGGGAAAATCTTTAAAAATCTTCTTCTCTGAAACCGCAAGGCCCAGGACTTTGATATTTTGTATGAAGCTTCATCTAGTGGACCCCTACCAAGATTGTTCAAATTATAGCCCTTGGGCCAAAAATCCCCCTGCTCAGGGGCCCTTTGGTTTTACATAGACTTATATAGGGAAAATCTTTAAAAATCTTCTTCTCTGAAACCGCAAGGTCCAGGACTTTGATATTTAGAATGAAGCTTCATCCAATGGACCTCTACCAAGATTGTTAAAACTATCGCCCTTGGGCCAAAAATGCCCCCGCTCAGGGGCCCTTTGTTTTTACATAGACTTATATAGGGAAAATCTTTAAAAATCCTTTTCTCTGAAACCACAAGGCCTAGGTCTTTTATATTTGGTATGAAGCTTCATCTAAAAGACCCCTAACAAGATTATTCAAATGATAGTGCTGAGGCCAAAAATGTCCCCGCCGCCGGGCCCTTTGGTTTTACATAGGCTTATATAGGGAAAATCTTTAAAAATCTTCTGCTCTGAAACTGCAAGGCCCAGGACTTTGATATTTGGAATTAAGCTTTATCTAGTGGACCCCTACCAAGATTGTTCAAATTATAGTGCTGGGGCAAAAAAAGCCTCCGACTGGGACCCTTTGGTTTTACATGGCCTTATATAGGGAAAATCTTTAAAAATCTTCTTCTCTGAAACCGCAAGGCCCAGGACTTTGATATTTTGTATGAAGCTTCATCTAGTGGACCCCTACCAAGATTGTTCAAATTATAGCCCTTGGGCCAAAAATGCCCCCGCTCAGGGGCCCTTTGGTTTTACATAGACTTATATAGGGAA
The DNA here is from genome assembly GCA_963580285.1 of Lucinisca nassula. NCBI lineage: Eukaryota > Metazoa > Mollusca > Bivalvia > Lucinida > Lucinidae > Lucinisca > Lucinisca nassula. The sequence goes on from CAUZLF010000125.1 coordinate 115,300, forward strand.
AATCTTTAAAAATCTTCTTCTCTGAAACCACAAGGCCTAGGTCTTTTATATTTGGTATGAAGCTTCTTCTAAAGGACCCCTACCAAGATGATTCAAATTATAGTGCTGGGGCCAAAAGTGGCCCCGTCCCGGGGCCCTTTGGTTTTACATAGACTTATATAGGGATAATCTTTAAAAATCTTCTCTGAAACCACAAGGCCCAGGACTTTGAAATTTGGTATGAAGTTGCATCTAATGGACCTCTACCAAGATTGTTAAATTTATAGCCCTGGGGCCAAAAATGCCCCCACTCTGGGGCCCTATGGTTTTACATAGACTTACATGGGGAAAATCTTCAAAAATCTTCTTCTCTGAAACCACAAGGCCTGGGTCTTTGATATTTGGTATGAAGCTGCATCTAGTGGACCTCTATCAAAATTATTCAAATTATAGCCCTGGTACCAAAAATGTCCCCGCTCCGGGGCCCTTTGGTTTTGCATAGACTTATATAGGGAAATCTTTAAAAATCTTCTCTGAAACTGCAAGGCCAAGGCCTTTGATATTTAGTATGGAGCTTTATCTAGTGGACCTCTACCAAGATTGTTCAAATTATAGCCCTGGGGCCACAAATGCCCCCACCCCGGGCCGGGGCCCTTTGTTTTTACATAGATTTATATAGCCCTGGGGCCATTTGGTTTTGCATAGGCTTATGTAGGGAATATCTTTAAAAAAAATCTTCTTCTCTGAAACTGCAAGGCCCAGGTCTTTGAAATTTGATGTGTAGCTTTATCTAGTGGACCTTTGCCAAGATTGTTCTAATTATAGCCTTTGTTGATGTTTGGTATGAAGCTTCACCTTTAAGACCTCCCTCAACATTATGCACATTAAAACCCTGGGGCCAATAATGGCCCTCTCTGGGGCCCACTTGTTACACTATGGATCAGGTGAGCGATCCAGGGCCATCATGGCCCTCTTGTTCTTAGAATTGTTGGTGATAGTCACAACCATTCATAATGTTAACAAGTCCGAGCAATGAACACCCCTCTAACCCCCATTTTATGAAGAGACTAGAAATGCGTCCAAAGGACACGGATGTCCCCGCGTGAAAATATGCCTGTGTTCGTATTAATCCATAGAAAGTTATTGACGGTGTTTAAGTTTTGGACCCTTTTTTCCACATTTGACCTCTAAGTTTGACATTGACCTTGGCGGTAAGGACCTTGGTTTTGTGTCAGACAGATTGTCTCATGATGCCCAACATTTCTGCCAAGTAATTTCAAAATCCATCCAGAATAAGAAAGTTATTGACTGCGTTTAAGTTTCGGACCCTTTTTGGAACTTTGACCTCTAAGTATGTCCTTGACCTTGGCGTACTGACCTGGGTCTTGCACGTGACACATCGTCTCATAATAATTAACAATTCTACAAAGTTATTTCAAAATCCATCCATAAATAAGTTATTGACTTCGTTTAAGCCGGCCCCGCCCATAGGGGCTTGAAGAAATCTATTGGATGCATGATGCTTCCACGCAGAGCTGAATTCGGCCCGCACACTACTACTGGTTAACCGCTTAGAGGATCTAAGCCTGTCCAGGAAGCGCGGTGCGATGCGGACCGTCCATGCTAATAAACTCTATTCGTTTCATTGGGCGACAGGTCTTGAGATGCCATTTCATCTCAATGTCGGGTAAAAGTCCCACAAAATTGGAAGCAACGTCTCCAAAATGACCTTTACAGTGTTGACGGGGACGTTAAACCACAAATCAACCAACCAACTTCGTTTAAGTTTCGGACGGACGAACGGACTGACTGAGAGTGGCAATGCTATATGCCCTTCCACCATTTTTCGAAAGGCGGGGGCATAAAAAGTAGGGCTTACAGGGGGTATTCGTATTTTTTTCATATTTTTGCTCCTCTTCGTGAAGCAATCTGATCTTGGTCTACACTGTTTACTGTTTGCCAAAAAAAAGTATTTTTAAAAAAGTTTGTAAGAAGATGCAGCAGAGTGAATAAACAGTGATAAATAGGCAACAATTTCCAATTCAGGTTTTCTTGGTATCTTTAGGCCAAAGGGTTTGACACCGGGAAATGTCGGGTTTGCAGTTGTTGACGTTACTTTTATTTACTCATTATATATTTTGAAAATGGATGATTTCTATTTTTTCTATTTGTGACTTTTTTTTTAAGTTTTATCTGTGACTTTATTTCCATTAGCCTTTTCCAGTGCCTTTCTTTCCGAACAGCATCGCCAACCCCGACACAAGAAGGGACATTTCCTGTCCGATATTTTTACGAGGATTAAAACCAGAAAAGAAGACAAGAAAATTAAAACAATAAAACAAAATCAGTAAGAACAGAATGAAAGTTAAAACATCATTGAATGTTTGTGCTCACTCATGTATTTGCTAGCCAAAACAAATGCATCAGGTTAATGAAAAAAACAACAACAAAAAAAAAAAAAAAAAAGAAGCATTTTGCATTGTAATATACAGTTTAATGCCTTAGTACAAAGGTCATTGTCTGCGTCGCGTGTTCGAGACGTTCGGAATAGTCTTGTCTCCGTATGGCCTTAGCTGTTGATGGGACGTAAAACTCAAAATACACAAAAGGTCGATTGATAGGAAAGAATTATAGCATGACACGTTTGCGGTAGAGTGTCAAAACCTCAGCAACGCTCGTTATACACACGATTACGAAACTGACACCTGCTTTATCGACGATAATCATCACTAATCAGCCTGAACACAGCAAGGTCTACATTCGCGATGCGCCTTATGGGTAGTTTCTTTTCTTTCTTTTTTTTATTTTGTTTATTTTTTTTTTTTTTTTTTGTTTACTGAATTGAGATTGAACGTCCCCGTAAACTCTAAAAGGGTCATTTTGGAGACGTTCCTTTCAATGTTGTAGGACTTTTACCCGACAAAGCTCAAGCCCTGCCGCCAAATGAAACCAAAAGGCTAACATGCACTGGACGGTCTGACTCACACCAATTTCCTTGGGCATGCTTAGTAGGACCCATTGTTTCTTCGTGCACCTAGTGAGGACTCCGATCAGACAACCCAGATGTTTAGGCTGATATGTGTCTTCGCTGGATGTAATAAGTGTAGAAAATGCATTGCCAGGACTATTTTATACTGTCTCATAATACATAAAAATAAATACAAAAAAAAAATTAATAAATAAAAAAAATGAAAATAATAAATATATAAAACTACAAAAGAAAATGTAATTTCGCAAATAATGTTTGATTAAAATAAGATCATTTTTACAAGGTTATTCGATGCACAGGCATGAGGAAGTAAAATCTGGTCACAGGAAAAAAAATCACGATAAAATTTCACAATTAAAAAATATAGAAAAAAAAATCCACTAATAAAAGATTGTACATTAATCAATTTTTCTGATGCCATGTTAAAGATGGTTGGTTATTGTCATTTAGTTCAGTGTTTATATAACTTGCTCAAAGGTGTGAATATTGGTCCTGTCTACCTAATTTGTTGCGTATACCCCGGTAAACCCAAACCTATATATAGAAAAATGGGGTTTACGGATTATCCATTACAGTCCTCATTTTTGCTTATAAATATAGATTGTGGGTACCTGTTTGAAGCATCTAACTGAGCCGGTTCGATTTAGCACCCACGATGTATATTTGTGACAGAAATAAGAAAAAATGCGTTCATCCGAAAAATGCTACTTCTGGCTAAGTTTAATCTCACGGGCGTATCATTACGCAAACACGCCTATACAAATACATTGCCACCTTTATCGCCGAAAAAATAAAAAGTTCAAGATGAAAAATTGTGATATTTTTCTTATTTCTGCTCAAAATATATATTGTGGGCACTCGTTAGCACCGCCTCATCGAGGCGGTTCTAACGAGTACCCAAAATCTATAGAGCAGGAATAAGAAAAATAAGGTTTACCCCTGTAAACCCCAGTTTGACTATATAAAAGTGGGGTTCAAGGGGGGTCAAAATTATATAGGCCTGTTTTCGTTATGTAATTGTAATGTAAAGACTCTTAAGTGTCTTAAAAGATGGGAAACTCCGTGGTCAGTCCTCGTTAGTCATTGCCAATATTCTAGATTCGAACTTATCAATAAGAACCTCATATAACACATAACAGTCATTATATGCCTTATTTTCGGTTCAAAAACATAGATTGCACCACCCCATTGAGGCTGTCCTAACAACGACCCATAGTCTATATTTAGGCTAAAATAACAAAGACTGTCAAAAGTTTCCATCTAACTTATGTTATATCTGACATGAAAGATGACATTTTAGCAGTGGCACGGGCGTAATACAGAAGACTCTAAGGGATCAACAAGGATGGAATACTCCGTTGCCTGTAGTTGTTCGTCGTTGTCAACACTTAATTTTGAATCATGCTTTTCAGTAAGCTTCTCACATAACACTAATGAAAACATTATTCAAACAAATTTTGTGACTTGTTTTTCCGTGACTGTTTTTCCCAAACTCCCCCCCCCCCCCCCCCCCCCCCTGTGACTTTTTTCCTACATTCGTCAAAAAACTACCACTGAACCATTGCGGATGATTCTAACGAGCACCCGCAATCTACATTTGCAGCCGAAATAATGAAAAATATCAAGCTTTTATAAATCAAAGCACTGAAGCACTTGTATCTGAGTCTAGGTTGGAAAATGATCCTGAACGGTTTGTAAACTGTTGACATTTCGCTTAACTTTTACAGTTTTACTTGTTTGATTTAAAGTTTAACGTCCCCGTCAACACTAACTTTTACAGACTTGCATTGTAAGATATTTGTATAGACCCTGATACGATATCGCGTACGTAAGCAAACACGGTAGACCATGATCAGACATCGCGTTCAACGGCGTCTGATCTGTGTCTACTCTGTTTGTCAAACACAACACTTGATTCCAGTCCAAATTCTATAGATAACACTCTGACGCAATACTCTGACCTCAACGCGGCTATTTTCTTATATATTTGTTAAAACCACGTGGACTTTAGCAAAGAAAACCTAATACCCATTATAACTTCGGGTCGTTTGACAAACAATGGACCAAAATTGAATTTAATTGCTGAGATTTTGTTTGTTTGATCTGAGGTTTAACGTTCCCGTCAACACTGTAAAGGTCATTTTTGAGACCTTGCGTCCAATTTTGTGGGACTTTTACCCGACATTGAGATGAAATGGCATCTCAAGCCGTGCCACCCAATGAAACCCACAATGTGTCTAAGCAAGGCCGGTCCGACTCGCACCGCATTGCCTGGGCAGGCTTAGATTATCTAAGCCGCTTACCAGTACTCGTTTGCGGGTCGGTTTCAGCTCTGCTTTGAAGCATTATGCAGCACATCTATTTCGTCAGGCCTGATGGGCGCGGGCAGGATTAATTTTTGTGATACAAAAGTATTCGCCGGCCTCTATAGCTCAGTGGTACGCACGTCTGACTGGTGATCAGAAGGACGCGGGTTCGATACCTGCTGGGGTCGGCAACATTCTTTCGGTGAGATTGATCATGAAATCTAGCGGATAGCCAACAGGACAGTAACTTTCCCACAAAATTGCTATTTCGAGCGTAGTGCACACGGTTATACATGTATATGGCTAAATATGTGACCCAACTGCGTTTGCTTTAAAATTCTTAGCGTAGTGTATACCTTGCAAAAACCCGTACGAAAAGAAACGCACTAAAACGTCAATACGTATAAAAACGTAAAAAGCAGTATAGCGCGATAATTCGCATAACAATCGGTTTCCTACGCCTTAATATATTTGCTACGTTTTATTCTACGTTTTATTACGTTTCAGGTTGTTGTTTTTTTGTAGTTATTGCTTGGTATCGCTTCCCTACAAAACGGCGCAAAATTAATGTACATGTAGTAAAGCATAGCCCGCACTACGTAACAGTGAGACTGAGGCTTTACTCCGAACCACGTAACGTAGAGGCATACACGTTTACGAAATTCACGGATGTATGGCACAAGAGAAGACGAATAAAAACAAGGATTTTTTGTATTTTTCGTGAACGTAATGTTTGTGGGGCGACATATATAAAGGGTATTGTGGGGCTTTATATATGTATAATATATACATGCCTCATATCTGGGTTGGTATTGTGGGGCTCTATATATGTTTAATATATATATGCCTCATATCTGGGTTAACATTTTCTACCACTTAACTAGGTAAAAAATGTATAGATATAGAGATCAACGATATCGGGCTTGCGTAATGGAACTAAACAAAACACATAAAACGAAGGATTTACATTTTCGTGAACATTATGTTTGTGGGGCGACATATATAAATTGCAATGTGGGGCTTTATATATATAGTATATATGCCTCATATCTCGGTTAAAATTTTGCGCCACTTATCTCGGTTTAGACACGACCACCCCATATCATGACCAATTTCTATATATATATATATATATATATATATATATATATATATATATATATATATATATATATATAAACCACTAGCACAATCTTGCAGGTACAAAAACTGTCACCCCCAGCAACTGTGAGCGGGTGGGCTTTCCCTAAAACGGACAACACCACCTTTAAGGCACAAGAAAAACGAACAAAACAGGTCCGTGAAGGGGTAAGCACATCCGCCCGCATATATATACTTAAAAAATAGACCACTCAACAAGCTGGGGAAACAGACCAAACAATGTAAAAATGCACAAACGTTACATAAATATACAAAAAAAAACAAATAAAAACAAAAATAAAAAAACAAAAATACCAATATCAAAATTGACCCTTTCCTGCTCTGACACGGTTCGGCATATTAACAAGCAAAAAATTATAACGTCGAGTAGAAGACAAAATGGACCGACTGCAGCGGACTTACGATAGACACGGACGGATGGGGCTGGAGCCGAGCGATGGTCTCCCCATTCACCGGCAACGTGGAATGGGGATACCACCGAACGGCTACGATGTAGTGCCAGGATGGATTCGTTCCCTGGGACCCCACCAGCTGACGACCCGTGACACGGGGAAACTGGAAACAGCAACAACAAGTCTAATTTTACCGTATTCAAGGACTGACAGCTGTAGACGATTTCTATTGCACTTGCCAACCGGGCATCGTAAGGTCAACGTGCACCTGAGCCACGTCATAAGAAATATATATATATATATATATATATATATATATATATATATACTAAGAAAGTTGCCAGATACGGGGTGTTTTTCTATATAAAACCTTTTTTGTGGGGTGTGAAAAAATTGCGGGGTGTTCATACCACCCCGCATTTTCTCATGCCCTGCAGTGGATTCAGGGCATCGAGTTTACTTTCCCTAGGTTGTTGGCTAGCAACACGGTTTTGTAGCGATTATATATATATGGGGTTTCACGGTAGTCTCCCTTGTGTCGGCTAGCACAAGAGCGTATTTAACTTCAAGATAAGAATATATATCACCTCGTAAACGTACCTGTAGTATATATAACACCCGACAACAAAACTCATTTAGCTGTGGGTGGTATCGATTTCTTGTTCTGACGGCCACATTGCGCAGCAAAAGATAACAGTTTGGAAAATGTTCTCCTTCGAAACGTAATTATGCAGGGCGTTTACAACTTTTCTGGTGGTTTTGGATTTTCGGCATTTTTATACTATTTGACTTGTTTGAGCTGATCATTAATTGGAGTTGGCCGCAAACCGGAGTATTGGAGAAAAAATACTTGCCAATCCGTTGCAGAACTTGTCATCCTACCTCGAAATATTACAGTGTCTCCGAAAAATGAAAACAAGAACAGGGAAATAGACCGTTACATCGATCATAATTATTATTTGCTTTAGCCCCTTTTAGTACCCAATGGAATCTTCCTCCTTATATATAGCAGGAGTCCATTTCAAAATTTAGGGGTGACAGGTTGTGTTTTCTTCAAAAAATATTTTGAAAATGACTGAACTTTAAGCAAACTGCGGAGGCCCTGATCAGACGCCGCGTTCTGTGATGTCTGATCTGGGCCTGCACTGTTTGCCAGGATAACCGTTTTGGGGTTTCTGGTACAAATGGGTTAAATTTTACTCAAAATAATTACATATACCCTGCGTTTATTTCGATTTCATATCTAATTATTATCTTTCTTCAATTCTAAAACCACTTAAATCTTTATATGGCCTATGACTTTCCTTGTTTGTGCTCTGGAGCGTAGGTTTTGGGTACTAACTAAGGCGGTTCTAACGAGGATACACATTTGAAATAAGGAAATACATAATGAATCGTCTGAATAATCTGATCAAAATTTTATAGGCGTGTCTGCATGATGGGCCGTCGGCGTGACATGTCATCCACATTCGCTTTGTACTTAGTTTAAATTGTAAATTGAAATGTACACTTGCCCCCCCCCCCCACCCCCCTCCTCGCGCCCCTCGGAGCTTGAAGAAATATATGGGCTGCATGATGCTTCCACGCAGAGCTGATTCCGACCCGCGCACGAGTACTGGTGAACCGCCGCTTGGGGGTCTAAGCCTGCCCGGGCAAAGCGTTGCGTACGAGTCGGACCGTCCATGCTTATAAACCCTATTGGTTTCATTGGGCGACAGGGCTTGAAATGTCATTTCATTTCAATGTCGGTAAAAGTCCCACTAAATTGGAAGCAATGTCTCCAAAATGACCTTTACGGTGTTGACGGGACGTTTTACCACAAATCAACAAACAATCAAATCAAAACATGTACACTTATACCAGACCCACATATATACACTTTTATCAGACCCATATATCTATAAGCGGTCTCGAAGACCGAACTATTAGCGTAATGCAACCTACCTTAGGTGGGAGGGCACATTCCCCGCATAATCAAAGCACTCGCAGAACTGTCGGGTGAACTGATGGGGATTTAAAACTTGTCAAAATTTGAACATAATTGTTACATTTCTGTAATTTTGCTCTTAGTATCTGCAAAAGTGACGCCTCACGGTTGAGATCATCGCTTGGAACAAAGAAGGGAAATAACATTTTCACTTGTAAATTCCATCTTTCATTTTAGCTGATGCTTCTAGTTCTAGTATTGACATTCCTAACACATAACTAAGGGATATAAAGCAAACTCTCTCTCTCTCTCTCTCTCTCTCTCTCTCTCTCTCTTACGATAATACATCCGTGCGACGTAGTGCATTCTTTAATCACTCGAAAATGGTGACTTTTCTGATAAAAAGCGTGATATTTTTCTTTTTTTTTCTCCAAACATAGATTACATGCTCGTTATAATCGCGTCATAGTGATGCATATCCTTGTATACCCCAGTTTTCTCTATATGAAGGGGTGTTTAGAGAGGTACTTACTACACGGACATGTTCTCTCTCATGCTCTCTTTCTCTCTCTCTCTCTCTCTCTCTCTTGTAACGATAACAAATCCTGCATAGTAGTAGATTACAAATAGGCGGACTTCAGTAGATTTCTACCCCCCATGGAGCCTTTGTCATTCCTTTGTTCTACAGATCTACCACCCGCTGACATTCTTTCCACATCGGTAATCTCATTAGCATTCCTTTGTTCTACAGATCTACCATCCGCTGACATTCTTTCCACATCAGTAATCTCATTAGCATTCCTTTGTTCTACCGATCTACCGCCCGCTGACATTCTTTCCACATCAGTAATCTCATTAGCATATCGTTAAATCTTTGATCGCCCACCCGCTGAGAAAATTTCCGCATCAAAAGTTCTTTTGTCCAATACCTTATCTCATTAGCATATTTGTAAATCTATGAATTCACCACCCATTGCGCAAACCATCAGTAACATTTATTTTACGTAAACGCTAGGAAAAATGTATCGAATATATTCGATTTATGTTTTTACAATGGGTTTTCTTGGCTTCGAATATGAGCTTTTTCTACCTTTCCAATCTAGACTATTGCCTCCTATTGACATGGTAAGCGTGCAGAAAACATAAAAGCGGTACGGTATTTCCCGGTGTGATTTCCGGGGCAAATCCCGGTTCACAGGGGTGCCGTATTTCGACTAGTTATGATGCCTTTTCCGATATTATTTTATTAACATATAGTACTATTGTATGGCGCTAATTATTAATTACATTAAATTGCTAAAGCAAAAATTTTAGGCATTCATGTGTAAAAGCAATGCCAGCTGGACGTATAGCTCAGAAGCTGTGAATATTTTTACCCCACTGACTGTGGTATTTATATATAAAAATCGCCATTTGAAGACTGACTCTCCTGCTGGTTATATTGGAATCATTTCTTTTGTGTTACATACCATAAACAGCTTGATATATAGCTATGCTGCTGTGAATAGTTCTGTGCCAGTAAGCATGGTATCTTATGAATAGCGGAGAACAGCATTACGTCCGGTCGTCCTGCTGATAATATTAAAAGATATTAGTATACTTGTTTCCTAGCCTACCGAAGACAGTGGGATGTTCAGCTATGCTGTAGTGAATAGTTCTAAGCCAATGAGCATGATATTTTATGAATAGCAAAGAAGAATTGATGTCTCATTATCCTGCTGATATTATTGAAGGAGATGTCGTGCGCACATTCGAAATATAGCTGGAATGCAGCCACGGGGCTATAAAATGTTATGTTGACAGTTTTGCCTCATCTTTCAATCAGAATTTTGAAATCCTTTGCAGCACTTCATACGTGTCACTTCGAAAGGAAAAAAAATATGGAAATGTTTGAGGAAATCAGAAATAGCAATGATGTGCTCTACAAACTGAAAGGAAAGTTATCAGAACATAAGGAGGCCAACAGAACGGTGGTGCCCAAAACTAAACTGGTTTATATGCACATTAATTACATGAGCAAAGCTTAAAAAAATGGTGGATTTGACAAAGCTGCGAGTAAATTTGTTTCCTTGAATATGGCAGAGACTCTGAAACTACGTAGTCTTATGTCGACAATTGATGCAGAAGTTACTGAACTCGTAAATTACGTATAACTCTGTCTCGGGAGAGGAAGTTTTATGTGGTATTCAAAAGATGAATTTGACATTACCATCGGATTGTTTTATAGAATGAATGTATGGAATAAGCATCTCACATCATTATGACATTGGTTTGAAAGTATTTGCAAAACAGAATACATGGCTGATATATTCAAAAGTTACCTGTGCTGGACTTTTATTTATCCAAATAAGTTATCCCATAGAATAATTCCATACAAATACACAAATTCCGCGCTTTAATATGATAACATTCCTGTACCACTTTCCTATACTAGCACGCATAAAATCCAACTGAAACAGTTTTTGAAACTGTCACTATTCTAATATGCAATCTTTCGCTTCAAAATATAATTGAAAAATTTCTTCTTTACAAATATACCTTTTGAAATGTATAATTGAAAATTCAGTCTTTATAAATCTACCTTGAATTTACATATATTTATCAGTATCCTGTTGGGCAGATGTAATTAAATGTCACAGCAAATGATTTTAATAAAAAAAATAGTTTGCTTGCCATCTTTCACCTAAATATATTGTGATAGTTTTCATGCTAAAGCCTAACCTCTACAAGTTGTACCACCCGGCCGCGCATGTGAGAGAGAAGCCAGAGGTTGCGGTTCGCGCGACCCGGCCCCTCCCGACCGCTCTGTGACTGTCTAAAAAGAACCCCCGGTGCCAAACGACTTAAGGCTTGTTTCGACCTCTAGAGACCCTCCCGAGTACATTGCACCGGTCTGCGACTGTCTTTGGCACCCTCGCAGACTTCCAGGAACCCCGGTGCCAAACGACTTAAGGTTTGTTTCGACCTCTAGAGACACTCCCGACTACATTGCACCGGTCTGCGACTGTCTTTGGCACCCTCGCAGACTTCCAGGAAACCCCGGTGCCAAACGACTTAAGGTTTGTTTCGACCTCTAGAGACCCTCCCGAGTACATTGCACCGGTCTGCGACTGTCTTTGGCACCCTCGCAGACTTCCAGGAAACCCCGGTGCCAAACGACTTAAGGCTTGTTTCGACCTCTAGAGACCCTCCCGAGTACATTGCACCGGTCAGCGACTGTCTTTGGCACCCTCGCAGACTTCCAGGAAACCCCGGTGCCAAACGACTTAAGGTTTGTTTCGACCTCTAGAGACCCTCCCGAGTACATTGCACCGGTCTGCGACTGTCTTTGGCACCCTCGCAGACTTCCAGGAAACCCCGGTGCCAAACGACTTAAGGTTTGTTTCGACCTCTAGAGACCCTCCCGAGTACATTGCACCGGTCTGCGACTGTCTTTGGCACCCTCGCAGACTTCCAGGAAACCCCGGTGCCAAACGACTTAAGGCTTGTTTCGACCTCTAGAGACCCTCCCGAGTACATTGCACCGGTCAGCGACTGTCTTTGGCACCCTCGCAGACTTCCAGGAAACCCTGGTGCCAAACGACTTAAGGTTTGTTTCGACCTCTAGAGACCCTCCCGAGTACATTGCACCGGTCTGCGACTGTCTTTGGCACCCTCGCAGACTTCCAGGAAACCCCGGTGCCAAACGACTTAAGGCTTGTTTCGACCTCTAGAGACCCTCCCGAGTACATTGCACCGGTCAGCGACTGTCTTTGGCACCCTCGCAGACTTCCAGGAAACCCCGGTGCCAAACGACTTAAGGTTTGTTTCGACCTCTAGAGACCCTCCCGAGTACATTGCACCGGTCTGCGACTGTCTTTGGCACCCTCGCAGACTTCCAGGAAACCCCGGTGCCAAACGACTTAAGGTTTGTTTCGACCTCTAGAGACCCTCCCGAGTACATTGCACCGGTCTGCGACTGTCTTTGGCACCCTCGCAGACTTCCAGGAAACCCCGGTGCCAAACGACTTAAGGTTTGTTTCGACCTCTAGAGACCCTCCCGAGTACATTGCACCGGTCTGCGACTGTCTTTGGCACCCTCGCAGACTTCCAGGAAACCCCGGTGCCAAACGACTTAAGGCTTGTTTCGACCTCTAGAGACCCTCCCGAGTACATTGCACCGGTCTGCGACTGTCTTTGGCACCCTCGCAGACTTCCAGGAACCCCGGTGCCAAACGACTTAAGGTTTGTTTCGACCTCTAGAGACCCTCCCGACTACATTGCACCGGTCTGCGACTGTCTTTGGCACCCTCGCAGACTTCCAGGAACCCCGGTGCCAAACGACTTAAGGTTTGTTTCGACCTCTAGAGACACTCCCGACTACATTGCACCGGTCTGCGACTGTCTTTGGCACCCTCGCAGACTTCCAGGAAACCCTGGTGCCAAACGACTTAAGGTTTGTTTCGACCTCTAGAGACCCTCCCGAGTACATTGCACCGGTCTGCGACTGTCTTTGGCACCCTCGCAGACTTCCAGGAAACCCCGGTGCCAAACGACTTAAGGCTTGTTTCGACCTCTAGAGACCCTCCCGAGTACATTGCACCGGTCAGCGACTGTCTTTGGCACCCTCGCAGACTTCCAGGAAACCCCGGTGCCAAACGACTTAAGGTTTGTTTCGACCTCTAGAGACCCTCCCGAGTACATTGCACCGGTCTGCGACTGTCTTTGGCACCCTCGCAGACTTCCAGGAAACCCCGGTGCCAAACGACTTAAGGTTTGTTTCGACCTCTAGAGACCCTCCCGAGTACATTGCACCGGTCTGCGACTGTCTTTGGCACCCTCGCAGACTTCCAGGAAACCCCGGTGCCAAACGACTTAAGGTTTGTTTCGACCTCTAGAGACCCTCCCGAGTACATTGCACCGGTCTGCGACTGTCTTTGGCACCCTCGCAGACTTCCAGGAAACCCCGGTGCCAAACGACTTAAGGCTTGTTTCGACCTCTAGAGACCCTCCCGAGTACATTGCACCGGTCTGCGACTGTCTTTGGCACCCTCGCAGACTTCCAGGAAACCCCGGTGCCAAACGACTTAAGGCTTGTTTCGACCTCTAGAGACCCTCCCGAGTACATTGCACCGGTCTGCGACTGTCTTTGGCACCCTCGCAGACTTCCAGGAACCCCGGTGCCAAACGACTTAAGGCTTGTTTCGACCTCTAGAGACCCTCCCGACTACATTGCACCGGTCTGCGACTGTCTTTGGCACCCTCGCAGACTTCCAGGAACCCCGGTGCCAAACGACTTAAGGTTTGTTTCGACCTCTAGAGACACTCCCGACTACATTGCACCGGTCTGCGACTGTCTTTGGCACCCTCGCAGACTTCCAGGAAACCCTGGTGCCAAACGACTTAAGGTTTGTTTCGACCTCTAGAGACCCTCCCGAGTACATTGCACCGGTCTGCGACTGTCTTTGGCACCCTCGCAGACTTCCAGGAAACCCCGGTGCCAAACGACTTAAGGCTTGTTTCGACCTCTAGAGACCCTCCCGAGTACATTGCACCGGTCAGCGACTGTCTTTGGCACCCTCGCAGACTTCCAGGAAACCCCGGTGCCAAACGACTTAAGGTTTGTTTCGACCTCTAGAGACCCTCCCGAGTACATTGCACCGGTCTGCGACTGTCTTTGGCACCCTCGCAGACTTCCAGGAAACCCCGGTGCCAAACGACTTAAGGTTTGTTTCGACCTCTAGAGACCCTCCCGAGTACATTGCACCGGTCTGCGACTGTCTTTGGCACCCTCGCAGACTTCCAGGAAACCCCGGTGCCAAACGACTTAAGGTTTGTTTCGACCTCTAGAGACCCTCCCGAGTACATTGCACCGGTCTGCGACTGTCTTTGGCACCCTCGCAGACTTCCAGGAAACCCCGGTGCCAAACGACTTAAGGCTTGTTTCGACCTCTAGAGACCCTCCCGAGTACATTGCACCGGTCTGCGACTGTCTTTGGCACCCTCGCAGACTTCCAGGAAACCCCGGTGCCAAACGACTTAAGGCTTGTTTCGACCTCTAGAGACCCTCCCGAGTACATTGCACCGGTCTGCGACTGTCTTTGGCACCCTCGCAGACTTCCAGGAAACCCTGGTGCCAAACGACTTAAGGTTTGTTTCGACCTCTAGAGACCCTCCCGAGTACATTGCACCGGTCTGCGACTGTCTTTGGCACCCTCGCAGACTTCCAGGAAACCCCGGTGCCAAACGACTTAAGGCTTGTTTCGACCTCTAGAGACCCTCCCGAGTACATTGCACCGGTCAGCGACTGTCTTTGGCACCCTCGCAGACTTCCAGGAAACCCCGGTGCCAAACGACTTAAGGTTTGTTTCGACCTCTAGAGACCCTCCCGAGTACATTGCACCGGTCTGCGACTGTCTTTGGCACCCTCGCAGACTTCCAGGAAACCCCGGTGCCAAACGACTTAAGGTTTGTTTCGACCTCTAGAGACCCTCCCGAGTACATTGCACCGGTCTGCGACTGTCTTTGGCACCTTCGCAGACTTCCAGGAAACCCCGGTGCCAAACGACTTAAGGCTTGTTTCGACCTCTAGAGACCCTCCCGAGTACATTGCAGCGGTCTGCGACTGTCTTTGGCACCCTCGCAGACTTCTAGGAACCCCGGTGCCAAACGACTTAAGGCTTGTATCGACTTGGGCAGTGCTAGGACCTTCTGTGTAAATAAACGGTACTTGGTGATGCTTCCCGACCCAGCGAGCGTGTTTGTTTTTTTTTTTTTTTTTTAGTGGAGAAAGAACAAACATGACGTCGGTTCTCTCGCTGTTAGTATTGAAAGCCATTGGTATTCAGACAGTAATGCTTCCAAATAGTTTTTATTTGCAACATACCAAAACATTTCGATATTCAGTTATACCGTAGCGAATATTTCCACGCCAGTGAAAATGGTATTTTATGATTAGAGAAAAACAGCATGACGTACAGTCGTCTCCTGATAATATTGAAAAATGCATTAGTTTACTAAGATAGTCAAAATGTTTCACATACCGAAAACAGTTCAGTGTTTAGCTATACTGCGGCGAATATTTCTACGTCAGTGAGCGCGGTATGTTTATGGATAGAGAAGATCAACCCGACATCATATAATCCCGCTGCTAATATTGACAAGGCATTAGTAGGTTAAGGTTAGTCGGAATATTTCACATACCGAAAACAGTTGGGTGTTTAGCTATATTGTGGCGAATATTTCTACGCCAGCGAACATGGTATTTTATGAATAGAGAAGAACAACGTGATGTCCTATCACCCCGCTGCTAATTTTGAAAAGGCATAGTCGTATACTAAGTATACTAACAATAGTCGGAATGTTTCGCATACCTAAATCAGCTGGGTGTTTAGCTATACTGTGGTGAATATTTCTACCTCAGTGAGCGTTTTATGAATAGGCCAGATGACATTCGTGTCCCGTTATCCCGCTGTAATTATTGAAAAGGAACACATTCCAAATATAGATGGAATGTATCCACTGAGACTATATAAAATGGAAAGTGTTAACCCATCTTTCAATCGCAATTTTGAACTTCATCGAAACACATCGTAAGGAAGAAAAATGGAATCGTTTGATGAAATCAGAAACAACAACAATGTTCTCTATAAACTAAGAGGGAAATTATCCGAACATAAGGAGGCGAACATAACGGTGGTGCCTAAAACGAAACTGCTTTATATGCACATCAACGACAACAGCAAAGCTTATAAAAATGGCATATTCGACAAAGCTGCCAGTAAATTTGTTTCTTTGAGCATGGCGGAGACTCTGAAACTGCGAGATCTAATGTCGACTATGGACCCGAAAGTGACTGAACTCGTAAATTCCGTTCCGCCGGTGCAATCAGGCAAGAAACGGAAACACGGCACTGATGAGTACTCACTCGAGGCAGCGACTAATCTACTCGAAGAATTCAACGGTTATCAGCAACCGCCTGCTTATCAACAGCAACCTCGCAGCGTTTATCAACAGCCGCCTAATCATCCGTTTTGGTCGCAATATGGAGGACAACAGCAACAACCAATTGCTACTATCACCAGCAACCAGCAGCAACCATCTGCAAATGGACAGTCTGTACCACCGCCGCCATCATATGGAGACAGCAGCTATTATCATCAACAACAACAAGGAGGCTATTCTGCAACATATGCTGACCCTACTGCTACTAGCAGTTATTTCCGGCAGTTTAATTACAACGCTTTGCCTCAGTATTACTCTAGCGGACCACAGGCGCCACCACCGCAGCAAGGGAATGAAAGGGTCAACTAACTGCAACAACTAACGGATAAAACCGCTCTTTTGTTTCCTATTATATAGACTAAACACTGTAAATATTATGTGCTGGTATATAAAACGCTGGGATAATTACTATCATAGAAAACATGGAATAAGATATTATTGTGTTAGAGCTTGTTTGTGTGTGTGTTAAAGGATTATTAATAAAACAAATATACCATTTATACCATGCGTCTGTGTCTTTCTTTAATATGCTAGGTAAGTGTTGTATATTTTTTTCTCACGCATTCGTAATTCTAACAATTCTAGTATTATATTATCATATTGCACAACTTAGCAGGCATGGAACAGAAAAATCCTGGTCAGTGTCACGTATAAAATGAGGAAAGGCTAGATATTTAATTAATCTAGAACGTGTACCGCTAATGTTAGCAGCTGTTTAACTTCACATCTATATATGTTTGAAACAAAACCCTCCTCAAAACATGGAAAGAAGTTTAAAACTTGATCAGTACCATAAACTCTTTTATGCTGATGCACTTTTATCAGTCAGCAAAGATGTTATCCAAGAACAGAATCCGGGCTGCACGATTTGTCATCCGTACAAGAAACATCACGAATGCGTCGTCAAATCAGTCTTAAACAAAAATGAAAAAGATATAAGACGGGAGTGTATGACTTCAGATGACAGTAAAATAATGCATTTTGATACACTTATTTATGTATACTTTGATTATTTTCTGGAAAAGACTGATCAGCGTAAAATACTTGATGACTGATATAAAAGAATGAGAAGATCGTATTGGCCATTAAAGTCGATAAAAGATTATAAGCAGGCCTTTACCTCAAACAAAGAGATAACAGCCGACTGGAGAAACCAAGTTATGGAAATTATGAATATTTTGCATCAATTAGATGAAAAAATAATTTATGCACAGACACCCGAGTTTTGCTTATGTCATAGTTTCAACCGCATATTTATCTCAGCAGCTAAGCATATTATTCGGGATCATTGTTTGGCAGTAGCGTAAAATTGTCAAGTATTGTACAATTAGCTAAGGCATGAGTGGACTTGTTCAACGCCGGCCAGTTGATCATATAAAATGACGAAATGCCTTCAGATTATTTTTATTTTGTAAAGATATGCCGATGTTGCTAGCAGTCGTTTTACTTCACGAGTATATTTTGAAAACCTTTCTGCCTCGATACAAACTAAAGGCCGAAGCTATTGAAGCAGCCAATCACTTTGTCGAAAGCTGTTTTCATGTGATGGCACAAGAAGAACTCAACAGAAATGACATGGTGTCTTTGATCTGGGATACAGCGAATGACAATATTAAATGTGAAATCAGTGCTTTTGGCACTATAAAGCTCGAGAGGAGAAGGGGCGGCCAAATCTTCCTGTGCCTTCAAGACGGAAACTCTCGTGTTCGCATACACAAGGACACCTTCGATAAGCTGTATCAATATAAGGAAAGCATTCAGTTCTTGATATCATTTCTAGAAGCTAACCCGTTTGGTGGGCAGCGGCATGGACAGGGTTTGGCTGAGCAGTAATCTACCGAGACCACGTTCCGTTCCTCATATGGTGTATTACCGTGACAGAGTGTCAACTTTTGAAACGTGGCCAGTTCAATTACGACAGGACAAACACACATTAGCGTCTGCTGGCTTTTATTACACGAATAAAAGTGATCTAGTGAAATGTTTCTCCTGTGGCCTACGCCTCGGAGAATGGCATAAAGAAGACAATGTCTGGAAAGAACATCAGAAATGGTCTCCGCGTTGCCACTATATTAATATGGTTGGTTTTTTGAGAGAGTCAGACAAGTATCTGGGTACTGAAGTGTAGACAGCAAAATCGACTACAATGCCAAATTCAGATAAAACGGCAATATTGGAAAAGTATTATTATACAGCTTCTAATCCTGCAGCTTTTAGCAGTCCTGGGCGACTGTATAAGGTTTTGAACAAAAAATATCCAGGAACATTTTCTAAACATTTTATTCAAAAATGGCTGGATGGAGTAGATTCTTATTCAGTACAAAAACAAGCAAGACATCGGTTCAAAACCCTTCAAGTCAGGGTAAATTCTATTGACGCTCAGTTTGAGGCGGATCTGACCTATGTTGGAAATTTGGCAAAAGAAAATGACAACATCAATTACCTACTGTTTGTGATCGACGTTTTTTCTCGATTCTTGTGGATTGAACCATTACAGGACAAAACGGCTAAATCGGTCCTGAATGGTCTGGAAAAGGTGATTTCGAAGAGAAAACCAGTGCGATTACGTGTAGACAAAGGTTCTGAGTTCTTGAATCGATGGGTCAAGCAGTATCTTAAAGATCAAAATATCCGTCTCTTTACGACACAAAATCCTCCAAAAGCTAATTACGTAGAACGTGTGCAACGCACGTTTAAAGTGCTTTTATGGAGGTTTTTAAGACATAAAAGGAGTTTTCGATACATCGACGATTTACAGGGTCTTGTGGATAACTACAATGCCACACCGCATAGGAGTTTGGATTACACAGCGCCTAAGGATGTGACGAAGGAAAACGAGGCCGACCTGTGGGCCTATATGTACCTGAAGAAACCTCCGACAGGCAGGCTTAAAAGACGCACTTCTCCTTTTAAATTTAAAGTCGGTGATCTGGTGCGGATATCATACCTTAAACATCCTTTCAGAAGAGCTTATCAGCAACAATATACTGGTGAAGTGTTTAAAATTGCAAAACGCTTTCGGAGACAAGGCGTACCATTGTACAAGTTGAACGATTGGAATGACCAGCCTATTGTTGGACAATTTTATGGCGCAGAATTGAACAAAGTTTCCAAGGACTCTGAATCGTTATTCATCATTGAGAAAGTAGTCAAACGGAGAAAACGTCAAGGAAAAACAGAATTGCTCGTAAAGTGGCTAGATTATCCTTCTTCCATGAATTCGTGGGTTTGGCAAGATAGTGTACAGACGCTTGAAAATTAGACAAAATGGACCATATCGTATACATAAGAAGCGATGAGTGTGATAACTACTTTAGAGATAATAAACCTTACAAATTCAAAGTTCATCTGAAGAATCCCTTAATTCTGAAAGGATTTTGGACGGTGGCCCTGCAGGAATTTTATTGCACAATTCCATCAAAAGCTAAAAATGATGAAGTATTACATCTGTTTTGCAATATTTGCAAGGAAAGTATCATAGATGGCGTACTTAAGCCCATCTTACGCCGTATACCTTCGACAAAGAAAAGTCAGTGGTTGCACACGTTCAACACTGCCTATCACCTTCCCGTCCTGAAACAGGAAATTTATGAAATTGAGTTTTATATTGAGACTGTGAACGGACAGCTGGCTTCATTCTTAAGCGAACCTTTGATGATAACACTTCGTTTTAGAAGTTATCCATTCTATATCGACAATGAACCATTCTAAGTTGTATGTTCCGGATCCGAATGTATGGATACATTTTTTTAAAAGAACATCGGAGAAGAACAAAATCAACCAGAAAGGCGGCAATAGTATATCTTCTGCTGAACAATCAAGAGAACCACTGAATGTCGAGTTGGTTTCTCCGGTAGAAGCAGCCGATGAGAGAACGCAGAGCACCATCAAACGTCTGAGAAAGAAAACTGGATCGAGACGGCAGACAAAATCGAAAAGTATAAATAGGAAACAGAAGTCAAAGCCTTCCAGAGGCAAGAAAGCCGCTAAGAGCATCAGACGTGTGACAGATAAACGAAAGACGTCAACCAGGAAAACGAAAACGGGTGTAAAGTCTGTTCCGGACATTTTCAGTAAATAAAGAAAATATGTCTGTACTAAATGGCAAAAGTTTTCACGAAGGTATTCCATCGCAACTGGAGTTGTTTGATTTGCCGCCTACTCAGACCGCTGTGCAAGATGCGTACTTTGCCGAAATCAGACCTTTGTCACAAATATCAAACGATGCGCCTCTTGAGTTTCGGATAGCTGCCTCAAATACTTTGGATTACCTTGACTTGCATGGATCGCAACTGTATGTGAAACTTAAATTGCTTAAATCAGACAACACGAGCTTAGACGGTTCTTCGAAAGTGGGACCCTCGAATTTATTCATGCAATCACTTTTCTCCACGGTGGAGGTCACACTTCAGAACAAGGTAACCTTGACCTGTACCAGCAATCCATACCGAGCCATGATACAGACACTACTCAACTATGGGCTAGATGCAGAAAACAGTCAACTGACAACGATGCTCTTTATCAAAGATTCTAATGAGGCAATGGCCGATTGCGATACTACTGGCAGTAACGACGGTCTGGTGGAAAGGGCGGCATATGTAGCGTTGTCTAAATTCGTGGATCTACAAGGGGGCTTATATCATGACTTCTTCCAGATGAAACGTTTCTTGCTAAATCAGGTCGACGTAAAGGTGAAATTGTATCGAAATACACCGGCATTTTGTTTGCTGAGCGAAATGCCAGGGGCTGATTTTAAGATAGACATTACCGATGTCTGCCTTCTGGCTCGGAAAGTACGAGTCAATCCAGCAGTGATTTTTGCCCATTCAGAAATGCTGAACACTAAAAATGCCTTATATCCATTCGTACGAACAGACTGTCGCCAACAGAGTATCCCGCAGGGAAGTTCTTCATTCCACTGGGATAACCTATTTCAAGGTCAAAAACCAGACAGAGTAGTCGTGTGCTTCGTAGATTCGGCCGCGGCGTCTGGCCAGTTTGGAAAAAATCCTTTCAACTTCGAAAACTGCGGCATAAAGAACATAACATTATTCGCCGATGGAATGCCTACAAACGGAGCACCCAGTAAACTGACATTCAACCCAACGAAAGGATCCACATTCGTCAGAGCGTACACTGACATGTTTCAGAATTACGGAAAGTGGAAGAATGACAGCGGAAACAATATAAGCAGGGAAGATTTCGAAAACGGTTATTGTCTGTTTACCTTTCAACTGCAGCCATATTTCGGAAACAGCACAGACGACTATCTCTTTCTTGTGAAAACAGCCAACATCAGACTTGACGTAGAGTTCAATCAGGCACTGAGTAAGACTATGACTTGCATAGTCTATTCAGAGAATTCGGCTATATTCGAAATCAACAAAGAACGCGATATTATAGCAGACTAATGAATACATCTCAGTTGTTGTGCACCATACACGACGATCCAGTCCTTCGAATGTCTACGCTGGGAGTTTATGCAGCTGATCAGATACCTAAAACAATTCATCGTGGTGGGTTCATTGCCAATACAGATTCAAGTTCAAAGCCTGGAAAACACTGGTGTGCATTTTTCTTTGACGGTGCCGGACAGTCTGATTTTTTCGATAGTTATGGAAAATCGCCAGACTATTACCACAATTCATTCGCAGCATGTTTACTGAAAAATTCAAGTGTTCAGTTGTATAACTGTAAAAAATTGCAAAGCGATTATTCAAACGTGTGTGGACAGTACTGTCTATATTTCCTCATAAATCGCACACGTGGACGACAATTGACGGATATTGTGGAAACATTGCAAAATACCAAACAGACAGATCAATATGTCTATGATTACATTTCAAGAAGTTTTCCTTATTGTTCGCCTAAAGTTAGTACAAATTATAATCAAACATGTTTTTGTCTGAATAAAACAATTTGAAAACTATATGAATTGTTGTTATTTTTCCCCATTATTTATTATCTAATTTATCAAATCCACCCGACAAAGGAGTCATGTCGTTTCACGAGGAAGCAGTGTTGAAAATCCCAAGCCCCAGTACTCTGATATTTTCGGGAGTTTCAGGCTCAGGAAAAAGCACGCTGGTGTTTGAAATCTTGAAACATGCCAAAGGGATGTTTGAACAAATGCCTGTTCAAATAATATACAGTTACAATATTTATCAAAACAATCTTTTCGATCGCATGAAGGAAGAAATAGCGAATTTGCACTTTTTCCAAGGAATTCCTAAAAAAGAAGACTTGGAGCGTTTCGCAGACCATGGACAACATTCTGTGCTAATTATTGACGATTTAATGTCACAGTGCTCGATATCGCAGGACATATGCGATTTATTCACCATTTTCAGTCATCACATGAATTTTACCGTTTTCCTTTTGGTCCAGAATCTATTTGCACATGGCAAACTATTTCGCACAATTTCCTTGAATGCTCACCAATTCGCACTTTTTAAGAACCAACGCGATATGCTTCAAATCAAGACGTTTGCCAAACAGTGCTTCCCAGATCAGACAAAGTACTTTATGGATAGCTATATAAAAGCTACATCTTCGAAAAAATACGGTTATCTTTTCGTAGACTTATCTCCGCGCCTGTCCGGTGAAGAGACCCTATATCGCCTTAGAACGAACATATTGCCAGGCGAAACTACTTTAGTATATTTACCATGCGACCAAAACTACTGAAAGAAGTCTTCTTCGTTGGACTTCTCCTTAACGCGGACAAGAAACAAAGACGTGCTTTGTTACAAACTATTTCTGCAAGTCAGCTCGAAGCAGTTATAGAAATTATACTTAATGTGCTGCATGGCTACGGAAGTTTACCAGACAAGGATAAAAAGCGTTTACGGAGATATCAGGCTATCATTCGGAGGTTTGTGAACCAACGTACGTCTAACGCTCGACGAAAGCAAATGCTTCAGAAATATATCAACGTTTTCTATCCTATGATAAAGGTCGTTCAAAAAAACATTCTCATAAAGTGGTTAGATCAATAGGAATGGCGAAAGAGCTTGTGTTAATACCCAAAGCGGATTATGAAAAACTTTTATCTCAAAGTGTAAATATGCGCAATAATCTTCGGAATGCAAGTTGTACAGAGAAACCGCATACCAGTGACGATTCGATATGTTTGAATGACAATGAGTCTGCGAGAGATGTTTTCAAACATACTTCAAATTCACATCACAATGATAAATGTAATTTGACTCATTCACCAGTGATTTCAAAAGAAATATCAAAATCATCGATTCGCATTGATGATCAAGATAAAATGAACAGTGGGGATGAGAACAAAAAGATGAAGCCAGTCTCTGGAAAAATTAACAGCATGACCTCTGTCAGAGGCAAATCTGGTGAAGACCACCCGCTGCAGAAAAGTATCAATAATGTAGATGGTATGAATAGTAATGGTGAGAACAAAATGATGAAACCAGTCATTGGAAAAGTTAACAGCAGGATATCTGTCAGAGGCAAATCTGGTGAAGACCACCTGTTGGGGAATCGTATCCATAATTTACATGGTATGAATAGTAACGGTGAGAACAAAAGGATGAAACCAGTCACTGGAAAAGTTAACAGCTTGATATCTGTCAGAGGCAAATCTGGTGAAGAACACATGTTGCGTGATCAATTTGGTGGACAAAAGAAGAGTCGGAAATATGTGAAACAAACATTTACGGAATTTTTGAAGAACAAAAGACGCCCGAGGTGGATACCATATAAAAGATGAGCTCAAGCTCATATGTATACAGTCATGCCAAAATGTATCGGTGCAGCGTTTGTGGTCGGGAGTTTCAAACTAAATGTGGATATATTAAACACGAGTTGGCTCATAAAACAACGTTTAAATGTGATACTTGCGGAAAGCAGTTTTTGAGAAAAGAGTCAGTGTACAAACATAAAAAGTCGTCGATGTGTACTTCAGTGAGGAAGTTTACTTGTTCGTCTTGTAGTCAGTCGTTTTCTACACCGAGAGAGCTGATACGTCACAACGAATCTCATCGCCCGCAGACGGGCGGGCAAATCCGAACTGCCGTCAACGGTGCCATCGAAGTTCGCACATTACGGCCAGTTGGAATTGACAGATTCGACTTAGTAAAATTCCTGGCGAGTGTTAGACCGGTGATCGAGAAACACCTTTTGTCAAAAGTTCGACAAAAGGCTATCAAATGGTACGTCGTGGCTCAAGTGGAACTCGTACGAGAAGATCGGGATGAAGAAGTCCACACCGTGGAACCATTTTTTAGAAGCGTGACATATACGCTTTTAAGCGAGGAAACGTTTGAAAGCCACGATTTAAATCAAGCGCTTCAGAAACTAGTTGTGGGCTTGGAGAAGTATATTCACGAGTCATCCGGATGGATATTACGACGGGTGAAGCACCTCGACATACACACCGTTTTGTATAAGCCTTTAGGCGGTTCTTCGTACCTGGAGTTACCAAAATCGTTAAAACATTCTTGCTCTTTGTTAAATATCAAGAACAAAGATGACAAATGTTTCGTATGGTCTATATTGGCAGATATTCATAAAGTGAACGAGAGGGCGGATGAGGTCCATCATTACAAGCCATACGACCACGAATTGAATATGAAAGGCATTGATTTTCCCGTATCATTGTCTAAGCTTAACCAGTTTGAGAAGCAAAACGAAACGTTTTCCATAAACGTGTTCGGGTATGAAAGTAACGAGATATTCCCTCTGAGAATAACGAGGCAAACGGGACGTAAACATCATGTCAATTTGCTCTATCTTCAAAAAGGTGATTTGTCTCACTATTGTCTCATACGAAATTTGAATAGGTTTTTATATAGAACAAAAAATCAACACAATGTCACCAACTTTTGCCCTTATTGCTTGCAGGGATTTATACGAGAGGACCTGATGATCAAACACAAGGAATTTTGTGCCGTGAACGGGGAACAAAAAATTGTCCTCCCACAGAAAGGGGTGGATGATATTTTGAAATTTAAAGACTTTAGAAAAAAAATGAAATGCCCGTTCGTTATTTTTTGCGACTTTGAGACTGTTAATCGGAATGTGGCGACGTGTGAACAGGATCCTAATAAGTCCAGCACTACTGTCACAAAGCGCCTGGACGTCTGTAGCTTCGGATATAAACGAGTATGCACAGATCCACGGTATACGAAAGAGAGCGTGATTTATCGAGGACTCGACGCGTCTCATCGATTCATAGAGTGCTTGTTGAAAGAAGAAGAAGAAATCAAAGCGATACTCAGTCATATAGAGCCGCTTAAGGCGATGAGTGAGGAAGAGGAGATGGCCTTCGCCGACGCGACCCACTGTTTCATATGCGAAGAACCTTTCGGGGAAATTGACAAGGTCATTGATCACGATCACGTGACTGGCTATTATCGGGGCGCTGCGTGCAATTCTTGTAACTTAGGATTCCAGATCTGCAATTTCATTCCGGTGATATTTCACGGCCTCCGTAATTTTGACGCCCATATCATTTGCCAGTCTATCGGCGAGTTCGAGGCTCAAACGAAAGGCATACAATGCATTCCACAAAATATGGAACGGTACATTAGTTTCAGTCTGGGCGATCTACGTTTTCTCGACAGCTACCAGTTTTTAAGCTCTTCCTTGGACGCCCTTACGGAGAATCTGAAATGTACAGGAGGCCTCAATAATTTCAAGCATTTTGCGAGCGAATTTACGGACTCAAAAGTGGCCAATTTACTATTGCGAAAGAATGTGTACCCGTACGACTATATGGACGACGAGAGTAGGTTTCAGGAGACTAGTCTTCCACCGAAAGAGGATTTCTATTCCGAAATAAAAAAGTCGCATATATCGGACGAAGATTACAGTCACGCCTGCAACGTCTTTCAACGTCTCAAAATATCAAATTTAGGTGAATACAGCGATTTGTATTTGAAAACGGACGTTCTCCTTCTCACGGATATTTTTGAAAATTTTCGACATATATCGCTACGGGACTATCAGTTGGATCCATGCCATTTTTATTCTGCGCCAGGCCTGTCTTGGACGGCTATGCTGCTGATGACCAAAGTAAGTTTAGAACTAATTACTGACATGGACGACCTTCTACTTTGGGAAAGAGCTTGCAGAGGCGGTGTCAGTCAGATTTCGCATCGATATGCTCAAGCCAATAACCCGTACCTGGGCGATTACGACCCCAGTCTTGGGCACGCGTGGATCATGTTTATCGATGCGAACAACCTCTACGGGTGGGCGTGCCAACAACCGTTGCCGGTCGGAGGATTTCGACGCTTGTCGGAAGAAGAAATGGCGACGTTCGACGTGCTCGGAGTGCCCGATGACTCCGAAAAAGGTTACCTGATCGAAGTTAGCCTGAGTTACCCTTCCTATTTGCACGACGACCATAACTGTTTTCCGTTGGCCCCGGAAAAGCGCAGCGTCACGGATGACGAACTTTCTCCATTTGCGAAGACAGCCTGGGCGGAATTACGGGGATCCGTTAAACGACCGAAGTCGGAAAAATTGCTTTGTACGCTCGATGACAAGGACCGGTACGTTTTGCATTACAGAAATTTAAAGCTATACTTACAGCTCGGTTTACAAATAAAAACGATTCATAGCGTCTTGGAGTTCCACCAGAGGGCGTGGCTGAAACCGTACATCGATTTTAACACCATGAGGCGCGCAGAGGCCAAAACGGAATTCGAGAAAACGTTTTACAAAATACTTAACTGTAGTTGCTTTGGAAAACTCATGGAAGCACAAAGGAAGCACTTAAGCGTGACTTTGACAGGTCAAGAGAAAAAACTTACCAAACTGACGGCAAAGCCTACGTTCAAAGAATGTAGAATTTTCAACGACAGTCTAGTCGGCGTTCACTGCAAACGCTCTAAAATATTGATTTCTAAACCAGTGTACGCTGGACAGACCGTTTTGGATCTTAGTAAAGTACTGATGTATCAGTTTTGGTACTGCTACCTTAAACCCAAATACGGTCATCAGTGCCATTTATTGTGTACGGATACGGACTCTTTCTTGTTCTATGTAGAAACGCATGACGTATACGAGGACATGTGGAGAGACAGACACCTTTTTGATTTTTCTGACTATCCGAAATCTAGTGAAATTCATTCTTTAGACAATAAAAAGGTCCCGGGAAAATTCAAAGACGAGTTAAACGGTAAAGTGATACGGAAATTCTGTGGTCTGAGGTCAAAGATGTATGCCATTCTCCACCAAGAGGATGGCTCGGATGTAGAAACAAAGAAAGCCAAAGGCGTAGCCAAAACTACGATCGAAAAAGAACTCACTTTCGACCTTTACGAGAAAACGCTGTTTGAACAGTCTGAACTGTTATCGTCAATGGACCTCATCCGCTCTCGTTCACATAACATTCATTGTGAGAAGGTGAGAAAAAAGACTTTGAGTTGTTACGATGATAAGCGCTGGCTTCAGCAAGATGGCATAGCTTCATTAGCATACGGTCATTATTGTATATAAATCTGATTGTATATATTGTTAATAAAATTGAAACAAATATTATGATAAAAATGATTTGCGTTTGTTATTCTTTGCCCTAATGCTTCATAGAAAGATATTTATGAAATATGACACAAAATCGCTTAACCGTGATGAGACTGAATATGTCTATGAAATATGACACAAAATTGCTTAACTGTGATGAGATGGCAGGTGACGAGCATTTGATAAGTGTTGACCAACGGTTCAATGATGTGAGAGGCGGGTGGGCAATAGATCGATTTAACAATATGCTAATGAGATTACTGATGTGGAAAGAATGTCAGCAGGTGGTAGATCTGTAGAACAAAGGAATGCTAATGAGATTACCGATGTGGAAAGAATGTCAGCGGGTGGTAGATCTGTAGAACAAAGGAATGACAAAGGCTCCATGGGGGGTAGAAATCTACTGAAGTCCGCCTATTTGTAATCTACTCATAGTTCAAAAACGTTTTTCTGGTGAAATATTGAGATACTTTCCTTTTACTCTAACAAAAGTTGTAGGTGCTGGACCTGCTTGTATGAGCCGCCTTACTGAGTACTCGCAATTAACAATTGGTAGAAATAGAAAATATATCCTCTTGTACTCAGTATACAGTGGGATGTTACAACGCATAATGTAGTAATGTAGTAATTACTACATTTTGATTTTTTTTACTACATTATGCGTTGGCATAGTCGACGCGAAATGAAGTAAAAAAATTATTTCATTTCGCGTTGATATGCACCATATCGACGCATAATGAAGTAATGATGGTAGAACATAGCTGTCTTCGAAAAGACTTAGGAAGCAATACAGTTAAATTCCTACAATTTAGACCACCTTTGAGACGGTTCAAAAGTGGTCTTTAAGACCACAGTTGAACAGTCCAAAAGACGGTCTTCCACAAAAGCACACTGAAGGTCAAAATCACAAAGAAAAAGGTTTATTGGGCGGCATCTCAATGTCGGGTAAAAGTCCCATGAAATTGGAAGCAACGTCTCCAAAATGACCTAAATAGTGTTGACGGGGACGTTAAACCTCAAATCAAACAAATCAAACAAAAGACAGACAGGCAGACAGACAGACAGACAGACAGACAGACAGACAGACAGACAGAATGGACAAAAACTATATACCCCCTTGCATACTTCGTATGCCGGGGGTATAAATAGATGGGCTGCACGATGCTTCCACGCAGAGCTGATACCGCCCGTACATGAGTCCTCGTAATCTGCTTAGAAGGTCTAAGCCTGTCCAGGAAAACTGCTGCGAGTCGGCCCATCCATGCATATAAACCCTATTGCTTTTAATTGGACGGCAGCGATTGAGATGTCATTTCATCTCAATATCGGGTAAAAGTCCCATAAAATTTGAAGCAATGTCTCCAAAATGACCTAAATAGTCTTGACGGGAACGTTAAACCTCAAATCAAACAAACAAACTGTTGACGCATAATGAAGTAAAATTAAGTATGCCACCCATCGCCGCAAAATGAAATAATTCTTTCATTTTGCTCAAACCTCTTAGTATCGACGCATAATGAAGTAAAAACGACATTTTATTTCATTTCGCGTCGACTATGCCAACGCATAATGTAGTAAAAATTTCAAAATGAAGAAATTACTACATTACTACATTATGCGTTGTAACAGTGGGATAATACTTATTTATGTTCCTAGCATATATTGTGGGTGCTCGCCAAGTTGGAACCATCTCATTGAGTACTCACAATACTTAGTATACAGTGGGATAAACAAGGCCATTTATACGCACTCGTTTACGTTCTCTCTCTCTCTCTCTCTCTCTGCGAGAATGTCTAAGCTAGAAACACTGAACGACCGGGAATAATTGCTCGGGATCAGTCGAATGCGACGGCTGATCAGGTTCTAATATGTTCGCATAAAGTAAAGTTTTAGAAGGGTTCAACGAAATGGGTTCAAGCTCTTGCTAAACTCGGGGACAATCGACCAACCAGTGCGTTAAGTAATTTGACTTCAAATGAAGAAGAAGAAGAGTGTGAGTGAGTGAGTTTTAGTTTTACGTCCCACCAACAGCTAAGGTCATACGGAGACGGGACCTCCGTTTAAAGACTCATCCGAAAGTCTGGAGAAGCCCGGGATCGATCCTGCGATCCCTGGTTTACAAGGCGAGTAGCGTAACCACTGCACCACTGAGGCTTCTAAGCAGAAGAAGAAGAAGAAGAAGAAAAAAAAAAGAAAAAGAAGAAGAAAACACAGCATTTTTTGTAGCATCGCAAACATATGCACTTCTCGGATTTCATGGTAATCTCAGATCATGTCATTGTAACCTATTTGTAGGTAACTGATGGGATAATTGCCATTTGGGAGACGTTATCGCTGCACCTGATCATTACATGTAGCTGAGAACTGCACTACCGACCGATATCAGAAAAGAACCTAAGTATAAGACAACTAATCCATTAATCTCTATCGCACATCCGTATAAAGGAAATCTGTTCTGGATACCAATGCAATCCATAACGACATTCGTAGCTATGATGTTGCATTTCATATCTCTTCAAACGAATCGCTTTGGTTTTATTTTTCTTTTCTGGATATAGACGTTTGCCTCAATGAGGCGGTTCTAACAACTACCCACGCTCAATATTTTTAGAACGAAACGGATACTATTGATACCCATTTTATCGAAAGATTTACCTATATAAAGTGGTGTTTATAAGATAGTTCATCGTATGGGCTTGTAAAGACGATGAGAGCTTTGGGCTTCTTCAGGAAAGTAAAGCTTCATTTTTTTCTACCATAACGAAAGCAGGCTTGTCCAAATATTTTTCCACGCAAAATAAAAATTTTCAGATACAAATTGTCTGATATTTTTCACATTTGTCTAGGGTAACGAATAATTCATCCATTTGAGACACTGCTGCCCTTTGAGGCCTTTATAAAGCCCTGGTAAATCCAACTTTATCTACATGATGGGGTTTATCGACAGAAATACGAGCAATACTGTAGATCTTCGTAAACTCCGCTATTCCCTATATAATGTTTGTAGGTACGCGTAAGAATTGCCTCAGTTGTGAACGACCTTATAAATCCCACTTGTGTTTGATTTGGTTTTATGGCCCTTTCAATATATTTCATTTATTGCGAAGCCATCGTTTATCAGAAGTGGGCAAAAACCGGAGTACCCGTAGAAACACCACCTGACCTTCCGTTGACATTTCACGTGACCCGAGTTAGGATCGAACCGCAGAGTAATGAGACTCCGACATTAGGAGTTATCGCTTTTACCCCAAAGACTATGGGGCCCGCTGTTAACCCCACTTTAAGTACAAGGAGAGTTTGCATGGAAATACCAATACCTTATTTTCCTTATTTTTGGTCTCAAACATAGGATGTGGGTGACTACACCTTAGCGGGCGGGCAAGATTTTTCAAATGCTGTCTTCCTCTCTAATATTAAAGGGTATAATTTCAAATGGCATGCCAATTCATCTGTCCTTTACTGTACGAATTTACGGGAAAGAAATATGAGTTTTCAAATGTTGGTTTATCCCCTTTAACTGCCAATCAGGACGTTTGCCGGCGTCAATTTCAAATATATTTTATTTTCTTTCTTTTTATTACTATTTCTCAGAGAAAATAAGCTTTGACGTTGCATGTGAACAGTCTGTTTGGGCAGCAGGGCTCGAGAAGTCATTTCATCCCAATATCCGGTGAGTCCTACGAAATTGGAAGAGCGTCTCAAAAAGACCTAACTAGTGTTTGGAGGTTAAAGCTCAACCGAAACAAACAAAACACCATAGAACTGAAATATGTGAAGTTTTCATTTTTATTTTATTTTATTTTATGATCATTATTTTTTTGTGTGTGTGTGAGGGCGGGGGAGGGGTAGACTAGCTACTTTACGCTTCATCAGCACACCTAAACGACTATGAAATATATATAATGTATGTACAGTATGACAAAAGCCTGCTCAGGAAGAAGGTGACCTGGCCCCCAGGTTATAAAACTTTTTTATGCTCAACTCAGCTGAGCATGAAACTTGTGGTGCTCATAAAAATTAAAATACTAAGAAGTTGAGCGATTTTTCTTTCTCAGATAGCAGAGAATGACATGTGTCCTGCTCACAAATTTTAAAATGCCAACATTGTTGGCATTTTAAAATTTGTTGAAAATGCCAACATTGTTGGCATTTTAAAATTTGTGAGCAGGACCAATTTCATGCTCAGGTGAGATAAAAAAAATTATAACCTCGGATCCTGGATAGTGTTGTCTAGGCTATTGATATCCAAAAAGAAACAAACATGCCATGTCGTCCAATCTAAATTTGCATTAACATTTTACGAGACTTTAAACCGAGGTCCAGTCTCCGTATGACCTTAGATGTTTTGGACATAAACCCCACACATCACATGACTTAGAAGAACAAAGCCTTCACAGGCTTTCCTTTATGCACATGTTCATTGCATGTCTGAACTGTGTTTCAGTGTCCTGCATCAAATACTGTAGGTGGAGTCGTGGGGACACGAACAGCACACTATATTTAACATCCTGATATGGCCAAAATAATTGTCGTTCTAGGGGACATAATTCAGCAATTATGCGGGGATAAGAATCCTGTTTCTTTTATGCACATGTTCAATGCATGTCTGAACTGTGTTGCAAGTTCCAATTCCCTGCATCAAATACTGTAGGAGGAGTTGCGGAGACACGAACTTTACTATTTAACCTCCCAGTCTACAAAATGATTAAGTTTTTCAAGGGAACATAATTCTAAAATAAGGGGCTGGATCGGGATCCTGTTTCTTTTATGCACAGGTCCAATGTGTCTTAAAAGTGTTGCAAGTTTCAATGTCCTGCATCAAATACTGTAGGAGGAGTTGCGGAGGCAGGGATATTACTACAAAATGTGACGTACCGACGTACGTACGTACGTACGTATAAAATACGGACAAGGGCAAACCTATATGCCCCTCCCCACTTTGTGATTGGGGTATAAAAATGGTGAAATTGAAACACCCCGATTCTTATATAAATTGTAGATCCACCGTTTCAGGATGATATAAAGCAAAAGTAGTTCACTGTTTTAAGACTTTAACTAAAATATCCAACTCTTCTCACCTCACATTTTATATTCACATGCATCGTTATGTAAGGGTTGATTTTAGTCATCCCGTATCAATTCAAAACACATATTTTTAGTAAAAAGAAAAATAAGAGTTGCCTGCCTTCTCCCTTTTTATACGTAGATTAATATCTGTTTTATAATATATTTTACGAAGATCGCGTATGAGAAGGTGATGGTGAAAAATGTTTCCACATACGAATATATCAACCGCGGCACACAATCGGGATATAACTATCAACCAGGATTTTTTTTTTATTCAAAAACGAACTATACTGACTTTAATAAACCACGACAGAAGAACCTCCCTGGAAACCCTTTAGGGGACAAAATGATTCGGACACATTGCAATTTTGATATTCGACCGTAAAGCGATATTTCAACCCTATAATGCGTATGAACGAAGAAATCCATACTTAAAGTGAATGACCACCATTTTTTTTTCTCAGATCCGTTTTATAGTAACACCATTGAGGAATGATAAAATGGCATTCTTCATCTAAACTGTTTCTCTAATTAACTGTAATGGCTCATTAAAGTTGCTGATAGGGTGTCAGACATGTTTACAGATTATATCTCCTGGGGTGACCTCACGGCAACTGCAGTTAACAAACCTTGGTATTTTAGCAGCTGAGGATTTTAGAGAAGAAAGTGAACATTAAAATAAAAATGCCTTCTTGTAAGGCCAAATACTGCACAGAGAAAAGAGGACAAGGAATTAGCTGTTTTGCTGTCCCTGACCCTAAGAAACATAGAGAGTTATGTGAAAAATGGATTCATAAGCTTGAAACAGAGAATCTCAACATCAAGACATTTGTTTATGCAAAGCATATAAAGCATTGTTTGTGCTAAACATTTTGAAGATAGCTGTTTTCAAGTGGACTTGAAGGTTTCTTAATTACTTATTTTTCTTTTCTTCAATAACCCATTTAGTACCAAAAACCCCAAAACGGGTACCCTGGCAAACATTGCATGCCCAGATCAGATGCCGCAGAATGCGGCGTCTGATCAGGGCCTCCACTGTTTGCTAAAAGTCCAGTCATTTTCCAAATAAATTTTGATGAAAACACAACCTGACACCCCTAAATTTTGAAATGAACTCCTGCTATATATAAAGAGGACGATTCCATTTGGTACAAAAAGGGTTAATTAATGCATATCATTATCATTTAACCAATCATTACATTAACACGCCTTGACAAGTTTAGGTAAAATTTCATTGCATTTCACATGGTATTTTGTGATATTTTTAAAGCTTAGATTGTGGGTACTCGTTAAAAATGTCTCAATGAGGCGATTCCTTTGAGCACCCATATTTTATGTTTTGGAGAAATTATCAGAATATATACATATGTCCTTTTAAATCCCCATTTTACCTACAAAAACTCCTCTTCTGTGAACTCGGGCTCATACTGATAGCCCTGAGTACCAAACTCAGGAAAACTGTCTTCAAAGTCTTTATTTTAGTCCAAAGACATAATGAAGCCTTATGTAAGATGCTGAACTGACAGCCTATTCAAAGGATTTTTGAGAATTCAACCTGATTAGAGAGCCTAATCACTTCTCCTTTAGTAGCTGCATAGAGAGAAATAGAGCTTCTACAGTCTCCATGAGATCAGGATTTTAGCAAACATGTTGAACCCTGGGAAAGATTTGGATTACCTTGGGGAAAATATGGCTGCTGCCAGAAGACTTCACTGAAACCATTAAATGTTGATTTAATTACCTTAGCAGGTTTCAATTGGTAATAAAAGTCAGAGATTAATTATTACAGTAACTTTTTCTTGCAAATGAAGTAATTATGTTATAAAGGTGGTCATTCACTTTAAACCCGAGAAAACACCGATTTTCAATGTTTATTGTTTAAAAAGCCCCGAGGAACCAAAGACCATGATTAAAGGTATTATCTTGTACAAACAAGCTAATAAGTTGTGTTCACAAAATATAATGCTGTCCGCACAAGATCTTGTGCGCTCGAGATATTAAGTTTTGCGTAGAAGATATTATCTTGTTCGCACATCGCATGTCCCTTCTAGGCATAAGTATCCATACAACTTCTACCCGCATGATATTTCAGTCTGGTAAGAGACGTAAAAGCTCGCACATATGTCTGCTAACTTCGAAACAGAACTGCAGTTAAACAATGAAAAGAAAAAAAAACATGTGTTCTGTGTTCTTATGCATTTAATTAGTAATACCTTAGTCTATAAATAGGTTAATTGGATTTCTTTCAAATCAGTAATAGTAACTTGGTCTATGCTTATAATAATTTTGGGTCAATGTTTATTTTAACCTTAAAAATATGTTGCTTTAAGCAATTAGTGTATATCTTGATCAAATGCCGCGTTCTGTGGCGTCTGGTCTTGGTCTACATTTTTTGCCAAGCCAAACCTTTGATTCCAATATAACTATCTTACGCAACACTCTGATCTCACTGCGAATATTTTCGATAAAATAGTTATTCCGACAAGACTGTGATAGCCACGTGTACTTTAGCACGGAAAAGCTTTTCGGCTTAGCAACTTAGGGTCGATTGACAATCCAATCGACCTAAAACAAGCCGTGTTATGTGTTCCACTATGACGTCAGATGGCTGCGTACATGTAAGAGAGTTATCTGTAAAATCTGGACTGGAATCATGTGTTTGGTTTGGCAAACAGTGTAGACCAGATCAGACGTCACATAATGTGGCGTCTGATCAAGGTCTATACTGTCTGCATTAGGAACAAGAACCGAAGGGTATACCGAAAAAGTCCAAGTCTACGGCCATTTTACACAACCAGCGCTCTGAGTCAATCGGTCAAACAGTGCTGCCAATGCTTTGATTTCTTTACCCTCAAATCCGCCCACCCGTGAGATTCACGAGTGCAATCTTCCATCAATGAAGTTGGATGGGTACGCCCAT
Source organism: Lucinisca nassula (assembly GCA_963580285.1). Lineage (NCBI taxonomy): Eukaryota > Metazoa > Mollusca > Bivalvia > Lucinida > Lucinidae > Lucinisca > Lucinisca nassula. Next base: position 151,517 of record CAUZLF010000125.1, read on the forward strand.
TTTATGGTACGCAATATATATCCCGATTAGATTGCTCAGAGCCATCACGTCAGGATTTACACTGTTGGACCGGGTTTCAAAGTTGTAAGGGATTACTTTTTTTTTTTTTTGGTTTGGGCTTTACGGCCCTTTCAAGATTATTTCACTCATATCGAGCCGATCGTTAATCAGAGGTGGGCGAAAACCGGAGTACCCGGAGAAAAACCACCTGACCTTCCGTTGCAGAACTTGGCGTCTCACACGTGGCCCGAGCGAGGCTCGAACCTACGGCGGTGAGAGACCTACTGACTAAGAGTCAGCGCTCTTATCCACTAGGCCACGGAGGCCCGTAGGGAAAACTTTTCTTGCTGTTCCGAGAGGCAAGATATAACATGGACTGGAATCAAAACGGATAATTTAAAACGGAAGATTGTATATTCTGTGTAGGAATATTGTCATCGATTTCAAACAACCATAGACATACCGTCATCTATTTCAAAAACTGAATTTTAATTTTTAGACCATTCCAAAATGAAATTCCAGGACTGTACTAACTGCAATCAAAACAATCATTAATAAATAGAAGTGAGTGAGTGTTTGAGTTTTACGTCCCACCAACAGCTAAGGTCATACGGAGACGGGACCTCGGTTTTAAACACTCATTCGAAAGTCTGGAGAAGCCCGGGATGGATCCTGCGATCCCTGGTTTACAAGGCGAGTAGCGTAACCACTGCACCACGGAGGCTTCTATTAAATAGAAGTGAAGGCAGTGATCAGGAATCGATGCAATTAACCCACAGATCCCTTGAAAAATAAAAAAAAAAAACATGAAATAACTAGACCCTATTGGAAACACCAATAGCGGAAAGCCAAAAGGACAGTCACTTTCCCACAAAATAGCCAATTGGCTAACAAAAAAAAAAAAATGCATGCAAAACACACACTCAAAGACAAACCACAACAAAAAGTAAACCGCGACAGAAGAACCGCATGGGAACGGTCACTGAACAGAATGCCACTGCGGAGCTTAAATGCCGCAATCCTCGCCCTTACTTCTGTCATGGTTTATGCTTTGGTCACAATCCCTTCCGATTAGGCTTAGGATGTACACCCGGATTGATTTTTAGCCATTTTGGCCTGGTCCCTGGCCGGACTCCAGACATGGCCGGCCGGTGGCGGGGCTCTCAGGCAGCATCGGAGAGGTGCCCGAAGAGTTTTAACTCGAAGTTAAAATTTCTCCGGTGTCCCGTACATTTTCATAATTGGCCACATATCCTTCACACATCGTTTAAGTATCGTCCGATATCCGGTCGGGAATCGAGGGGTAATCGGCCGGTGTATGTAGCCTCAGAGGAGAAATTTTTGGGACCGGACATGGGCCGATATCCGGCCGATGTCCGTTTACACATTGGAAAGTAACCCATCGATGTCCGATCGGCTTGAACCGGTGTGGACCAGATATGTTACAAACATCGTCCGGTCACCGGCCGGCTAGAACCGGACATCGGGCGGAATATATAAACCCCCATCAGTCGCCGTGTACATCATTATAGCGCGTTTCCATCACACCGCCCGGCAATCGCCCGACATTCGGCCAGGCCTGGTACAAGCATCGTTCGTTGTCCGTAGGATACTCGGGCGATATTCGTACGATGTCCGGTGAATAGGCCGGTTATCACTCGGACATCATAGGATAATCTGCCGATTAGTATTAGATGTTCGGTCGGTATTCACTGCCTCGCCGGCCCCCAAAAGATTTCTCTTTGGAAACAGATGCCGTACGATTACGAGGCGGTTTTCGGACGGCCTCCGGACGGTGCCATTTATGTAAATGATGTGTGACAAATTTTTTGACCGGTTTTGTCCGATGTCAGAAAAAAAAATGCCAAAACCAGCGGTGTACTCACGATTACCCCCTATCCCCGGATACCGGCCGATCTTTGTGACCACAGCATTAGTCAAATACAGCACAGAACAACTGAAATATTAACCAACGGACGAACTCCGGTTGGCCGGCTGTGAACAAGGGCAATCAGCTATCCAAAACCAAAACGACACCAGCGACATACACATGCCGTTGAAGTATAAGAACAAAACAGACGCACCGCGGGGCCTTAAATCGATTTTACGCGCCCGCAATGCGATTTAACAATCCGCATGAATGCCACCTAACGCATCAGTGCAACATCTCCGAGAACAACCACAGAGATGAAACAACGTTGAGTACTCAACAGCAAGAAGAAACTGAAATGCTGGAGCAAAAGAAAAACCACATTTAGACTCCGATGGGCCCGACCAGAGACAGAGCATCAGGCACCAACAAGCATTACATAAAATTAAATTCTCTAAAATCTTAAGCTAGAAACACTGTAAGACCAGGGTGGGAACTATTCTCACAAAAGCTGGGACCAGTCGCAATCGAATACGGCGGTTCATCAGAATCTCCTCTGATCGAATTTTTTTTTTTACATTGTGTTAACATTTTTGTTATTGTTATTACTACTATTATTATCAATAATATCGGTAGTGATGACGATAAATATCGTAATTATATTCTTCCACTCATATGTCATATGCATGACCTGAGCTTGTCTTAATAAAGAACTATTATGTTATGTTATGTTATGAATTAAGGGTTCAGCGAATTGGGTTCAAGCTTAGGATCCCTTTTCCAGCCTAAACGCAGGGACAATCGACCATCCAGTGCGTTTAGTAATTTGACTTCAAAAGCGGGTGAAGAAGAAGAAGAAGAAGAAGAAGAAGAAGAAGAAGAAGAAGAAGAAGAAGAAGAAGAAGAAGAAGAAGAAGAGGAAGAAGAAGCACGTTGTGCACTCAATGTTTAAGCCTAATGCTTATAAACGTCGAGAATCTGGACTGAAGAATCGGCCCCGCCCATAGGGGCGCGAACAAGTATATGGGCTGCATGATGCTTCAACCTAGAGCTTAAACCGACCCGCACACGAGTTGTGGTAAACCGCTTAGAGGAACTAAGCCTACCCAGGCAAAGCGGTGCGAATCGGCCCGTCCATGCTTATTAACCCTATTGGTTTCATATTGGGCGGCAGGGCTTGAGATGTCATTTCATCTCAATGTCAGGTAAAAATCCCACAAAATGGGGAGCAACGTCTCCAAAATGACCTTTATAGTGTTGACCGAGACGTTAACCTCTAATCAAACAAAACAAATCAAACAGACTGAAGAAAAATAACCGTAGAATTACGATGCAGTCTATCATAAATATTTTTTGTTGTCTCACAAACATACATGCACTTCTCGAATTTTGCGGTATTTTGGACAAAGTTCGGAATGCTACTCTCAGGTCATTATTATTTATACATGTAACATATTTGCAGGTTGGAAGGGGGTCAGATTACGGTAAACGTGGCTTAATTGCCATTTGGGAGACGTTATCGCTGCTTGAAAACTACATAACCGACAAATATCAGATGTCTAATAAAATCTGAATAGAAGCAAATTTACAGATGCAAACCACTACTGTAATATTGTATTTCATATCTCTTCAAATAATTTGTTTCATTTTCTTTCTTTTTTTATTTTTTTTTCTTTTCTAGATATAGACTTTAGGTGTGCCTTTGTTCATGTACATGTACCGCCTCGTTGAGGCGGTTCTAATGACTACCCACGCACTAAATATTAAGACGGAAACCATTGTACTCATTAAAACAGACATTTCCCTATAGAAGGTGGGCTTACAAGAATGCTCATTATATGGACTTGCAAACATGATGAAAGTTTTGGTCGGGTTCGATCCCGGGCCGCGACATACCAAAGTCGTTAAAAATGGTACTAGCTGCTTCTCGCTTGGCACTCAGATTTACGGGGTAGAGCTAGGACTGGTCGACCCAGTGTCAGGATAATGTGACTGGGTGTGGTATCATGTAATGTGTCTGGGACATGATACTTCAGTGAGGCAGCACTATAATAGTGAGCATTGAGCTCCCTGTCGCAACTAGACACCGTCGTGATATGACTGAAAAAATGTTGAAATCGACGTTAAACCCGAATTCACACACACACACACATGAAAGTTTTTGTCTTCAAAACACGCCTATTCAAATATATTGTTTGGTTGTTTGGTTGTTTGTTTGATTTGAGGTTTAACGTCCCCGTCAACACAGTATAGGTCATTTTGAAGACGTTGCTTCCAATTTTGTGCGCCATTTATCCGACATTGAGATGAAATGATAGCTCTATAATTTGTATGCGTCATTTATTACATAAATAACATACTTACGAAAATATAATGAAACTACCCAATGTACTTGTAAACCTCAACGCAAGGCACACATCTGTCATAACGTTTGTTTGATAAGAGGTTTAATGTTCCCGTCAACACTGTAAAGGTCATTTTGGAGACGTTGCTTCCAATTGTGTGGGACTTTTACCCGACATTGAGATGAAATGACATCTCAAGCCCTGTCGCCCAATGAAACCAATAGGGTTTATTAGCATGGACGGTCCCGCCTCGCACCGCGGTTCCTTTGCAGGCTTAGATCCTCTAAGCGGTTTACCAGTACTAGTGTGCGGGCCGGATCGATTCAGCTCTGCGTGGAAGCATCATGCAGCCCATATATTTCTTCAAGCCCCTATGGGCGGGGGCCGACATCTGTCATAACGTCTCAGTTGATAATGACTCTTAATCATTAGGACTCTCACCGCTGTGGTTCGAGCCTGGCTCGGGTCACATGTTAGACGCCAAGTTCTGCAACCGAAGGTAATGTGGATTTTTTTCTCCTGGAACTCGGTTTTTCGCCCACCTCTGAGTAACGATCGGCTCGATGTAAGTTAAATTATCTTGAAAGGGCCGTAAAACAAAAACAATAATGATATTAAACAAACAAACAAAAACAAAGAAAATAACGCCACTGATAAAGTGATAAATGGGGGACCAAATGGCTTGGGTTTTTGGCAAATTTTGAACCAATAATAATAATGAAAAAAAAAAAAAAAAAAAAAAACAGAATCAGTATATATTTTGTATAAGTGTATAAGTTGTAGCAGTCTGTAGTAGCTGTATGTTCACCGACGTAGGTCTTGTGTACAGAATTAAAGGAAATACATAGAAAACGTAGAAATTGTAGTTTTTATGAACCAAAAGCTCAGCATGATAACAGGACCGTGTAATGGATACCCCTTTATATCTCATTCTGTAGTGAAAATTAAGTGGTTTATAGGTATATACATTATGTTTCTTTATCATAAGTTGTGGATACTCGTTATAATCCTGCCCCCGCCCATCGGGGCTTGAAGAAATAGATGGGCTGCATGATGCTTCCACGAAGAGCTGAAACTGGCCGCACATGGTACTGGTAAACAGCCTAGAGGATCTAAGCCTGCCCAGGCAAAGCGGTGCGTTTCGGACCGTCCATGTTTTTAAACTCTATTGGTTTCATTGTGGAACAGGGCTTGAGATGTAATTTCATCTCAATGTCGGGTAAAAGTCCCACAAAACGATAACAGATCCGTGTGCTATATTGCATTTTCAAATCTCGAAAAGGCAATTTTTTTTGATGAAAATTTGTGACATTTTTCTTATTTATACTCCAAACATAGGTTTTGGGTGCTTGTTAGAACCGCCCCATCGAGCCGGTTCTTACGAGTACCCACAACCTGTCTTGGAGCAGAAATAAGGAAAATAATGTTTAACCCCGTAAACCCCCGTTTTCTCTATATGAAGTGGGGTTGGGGGCGTCTTTATATCACGGACTTGTTCAAGTGATGAACGTCTCAAAAATGACGTGTACAGTGTTGACGGGGACGTTAAACCTCAAATCAGACAAACAAAAACTCGTTATAATCGCCGTACGAGCAACCACAACATATGTTTGGAATATAAGAAGAAGAAGAATATCACACATTTTCGTTAGAAATGTAACTATTTTTGGAGATAGCAAAGAAATCGCTGTGTCAAACGGTGGATGCCATATACAAATGACATTGCGGGGCTTTATATATGCAATATATGCGCCTGATATTTCGGTTAAAATACCACTTAACTAGGTTGTATATCGACACCTCATATCTTGTAAATACATGTATATATTCGATGACGCATTCCTCATTTTTTTAATTTGATGGGAAGAGTTTTATTTCTGACTTTGACATTTTTGAGCTTGCAATCTGTTTGATGGAACCAGTTGCTTAATATAATAGAAGGACCTATTTTATTCCATTTTTGCTATCATTCACCTTTAATGCAATCCACTAATTATGAAAACAAAAAAAAAAACAATCGTCCCTAATATTTTCCGTGGATATTTTTAATGTTAGAATAATGTATAGGTCTATTCAGATCATAACTGTAAACTCACGATCTTGTCATATTTTATTGTCGTTGTTGTTGTTGATGGACTAGATAACAGTCCAACAACTTTTGCTCGTTAATTTCTCTAAACTCGTGGATTTACAAAGGATATAAAATACGGGGTGTATACCTAAGTCTGTATAGCACTTCAAATTCGTACAATTAAATATCAGACAGTTAAATTTGAGGTTTAACGTCCCCGTCAACACTGTAAAGGTCATTTTGGAGACGTTGCTTCCAATTTTGTGGGACTTTTACCCGACATGGAGATGAAATGACATCTCAAGCCCTGTCGCCCAATGAAACCAATAGGGTTTATTAGCATGGACGGTCCGCCTCGCACCGCGGTTCCTGGACAGGCTTAGATCCTCCAAGCGGTTTACCAGTACCAGTGTGCGGGCCGGATTCAGCTCTGCGTGGAAGCATCATGCAGCCCATATATTTCTTCAAGCCCCTATGGGCGGGGGATTAAATATCACAGTATGGACACCCCGTTTTTCATATAAATTGTGGCTTTACAGATTAGGGTGTTCAGAAGACACCCTGGTGTAGTGGCCTCACAAACCAAGGGTCGTGGGGTCTCCAGACAATAATAATAACAATATAATCATAATAATAACAAAACAAAAACAGAAGAACCGCCTTTGAACTGTCAGTTAGAAAAAAAAAATACTGGGTGGGGGGCTTTGGCACGGAACTAGCTGACCAATTAAATTAACTAATGGTCAATTCTGAGTACCTGTGCAATAAAATCAACTGTGATGCATAAACACTACGCCAATGATTAATTCCAGACACGCATTGTAACATGGGTACGCGCAGTTCTGCAAGCAAAAGGATTTATTTATTATTTTGGCTTATAACGCATAGGGTGCATTCGGAGGAATGCCACATCTTGTTATATTTCATATAAAAATATTCTTATTTTCAATATATTTTAAAGATGTACAATTTTAAGCAAACTGCATTGCACTTATTATGAACAAAAAAAAAACAAAAAAAAACCTTAATTCGTCACTCATCAATGGTACAGTCTTCACTGTACAAGGTTGCATGTGTAAAAGACTTTATTTATTAGTTTCTTCTCCTGACTGTAAGACTTTGTATGTGCCTGAGCACTATGTCACGCTTCTCGGCATTACGAAAACGCGCCTATACAAATATATTGACAGTTTAGCCACCAAAAATGAACATTTTCAGATAAAAAAAAATCCGATATTTCGTCTCAAAACATAGATTGTGGGTACTCGTAAGAACCGCATCGACGAGGCAGTTCTAAGGAGTATCCACAATCTAAGAAATTAGAAAAAGAATATTTACCCCTGTAAACCTCAGTTTTAATATATAAAAAAAAATTGGTTAAGGGGGTCAAAATTATATAGGCATGTTCGTGATGGCAGTGCAAATCTATGAAATTGAACTTAAACTTTTCTTTCGTTTTTTTTTCTCAAGCACCTGCTATTGGCAGGGCGCGACAAAGGAGACCGGTTTTCCGTCCGTTCGTTCGTCCGTTGACAATCCCTCAACATTTGCGCTAACCCAAATGTTCAAGTCCACTTCTCAAGAACTACTATCTCAGACTGAACATAGCCTGTGGTGAAATTCTTGTTATTTTTGTTTTTTATTATTATTTAAAATAATCTTGAAGGGCCGTAACGCACCCCTACTCCCACAAAAAAGAACTTAATTAACTAAGGCGAATCTAATTTTCAACTCATTTTGGGTCACTTTTCCGTAAACAAAGTAACTCTGTGGTCGGTTTGTGTGTATATGTTGTATTATGGTCCGGAGACCTACAGTACCAAATAAAATATATTCTGTTCTATTCTGTAGCAAAATTTAATCATTAAGATCACCTTTAGAACTGTTCGGATATTGTCAGAATCGCCTTACTTATGTTTCTGCAAACTAAAAAACATGCACACCCCCGTATATACATTCTTGGTATAAAAATTGACCACTCTATGACTGTTCAGTTTTTATGAACTTTTCGGAAAGCAAATGAACACTTTCCGCAACAATTTAACTACTCTCCTTAAACTAGAAATTTTGGAAGAAATATAAAACTTTAACGCATGTATGACTAGCGGTCCTTTTTGGGTCATTTGCAAACAGTGTGGAACCAGATAAGATGCCGCACAACGCGGCGTCTGATCTCAGTCGACACTCTTTGCTTAACGTACTTACATTTTTGTTCAAACTTTCTACACACAAAAAAACCCTGACACCCCTATAATTGGAAATGGACCACTCCAATCTTATGGGTACACAATAACTGCTGAGATATTGTTTACAATGAATATTAAGCATTATCAATTTCAATGTCCATACAATTTGCACACTCAATAAAGGCTTTTAACGATTGCTTTTCTCCGATCATAAATCGTCTCCAACCTAAGGAGTTTATGCTGCTTTTCCTAACACTAGCATTGGCTGGTCAAATTATCTATGGTCTAATCTCACCAGTAGTGATCCTCCGCTGGACAGTAGGGTCATTTAACTAACATGCTTATAATTGAGTACCGGGTCTGTAAGACTTTCATTGGTTGAAATGCATTATTTAGTTATTTTTCACGATATTCAATTTCGACCCCCGCCCATCCGGACTTGAAGAAATAGATGGACTGCATGATGCTTCCACGCAGAGCGTTAACTGACTGCACATTAATACTGGAAAACCGCTTAGAGGATCTAAGCCTGCCCAGGCAAAGCGCGTATAAACCCTATTGGCTTCATTGGGCGACTGGGCTTGAGATGTCTTTCATCTCAACGTACGGTCGGGTGAAATCTCACACAATTGGAAGTAACGTCTTCAAAATGACCTATACAGTGTTGACGGGGACGTTAAACCTCAAATCAAACAAACAAACGATATTCAGTTTTACTCATATCCGCTCAAAGTGTAATTATTGTAGGAATGCACATTGCTAATTGTTCAGACATAACGATAACACATCTGTGTGAAATAGAAGAGCTGTCTTTCATTTCTCTAAAATGTTAATATTTCTGAGGGAAATTTGTGATATTTTTGCACCCCCCCCCCCCCCCCCACGACTGAGATTCTCGGGGGCATATAGTTTTTGCCCTGTCTGTCTGTTTGTCTGTCCGTCACAAAAACTTTAACCGACATAAAAATTGTCCCCGCGGGGGGCATTGGTCGCTTACAGTGACAGCTCTTGTTTTCTTATTTTAACTCGAAAACATGGGTTGTGCGTGCTCGCTAGAACCGCCTCATTGAGGCGGCTATAACGAGTACCCACAACCTATGTCCTGGAGCCGAAATAAGCAAAATAGTGAATACCCCTATAAATCCCAATTTGCTCTATGTAAAGTGGTGTTTAGAGAGATGAAGCAGATATACCAGGAAGGAATGAAACAGCGTCTATTTTAGCCCACCTGGGTATTCAAAACATTTTGGAAGGAATTAAGTTCCTTTACTTAATGGCCAAATTATATGACAAAGATATCATTAAAACAAATTAGCCTTACCTTCAATTTATTATTGAGGCATTTTTTCAGTGTATTAAACGATGGTGCGAATAGCATTTAAAAACGGTCACCCTCATTCGATGGGGACTTTAAGGCGTCACTTCTCCTTTAAAGAAGGCAAATACACCACAAACGTTCTACTCTTCCTTATGTAAAGGTTTTGACAACTCCGATCTACGTTTCATAAGGGTGTTATCATATCGAAGTGCAGTTGTTTTTTTTTTTTGGGGGGGGGGGGGAGGGGGGGGGGGGACAGTTCTTGGCAAGAGACCTACTTTATTCTGTAACAAAGTTAGGTTTATAATGTATTTTACGCGAGTTTTCTATGTTGATCTGCGTCAGCACTCATAAAAATCAATGTATCGTTCACCATGTTCTTTATTAGATTCGGCTGCTGTTGCTTCCGCGCAGAGCTGAAACTGCTGAGAAACGGCTCACGACTAAGCCTGCCCAGAAAAAGTGGTGCGAGTCAGACCGCTCTTTAAACCCCAGCGGTTTCTTTGAGTGGTAGGGCTGCTGCTGCTGCTACTCCTACAACTACCACTGCTACTTCTACTCTAATTTACGTTCCCGCCCATCGAATCTTGGAGAAATAGATTGGGCTGCACGGTGCTTCCACGTCGAGCTTAAACAGACCGTACTGGTAAACCACAAAGTGGTAGGAGTCGGACCGTCTTTACATATAAACCATTTTGGTAGCATTTGGTGGCAGGGCTTGAGATGTCATTTTATCTATTGACGGGTAAAAGTCCTTCACAATCAGAAGCAACGTCTCCAAAATGACCTAAATAGTGTTGACGGGGACGTAAAATCTCAGCACAAACAAACTTTGCTCTTTTCAAAATCGGATCAACAAGGATTTGCCTTGCATGGATCTTTAAGTAATGAACACGGCAGTCTGCTGGGTCACTGGTTTCATATTTTGTGCCATTTATACTAGTTAACGAAAACCGCACTTTTTTACGTATTCGGACTTGGTCCCCGCACATCGGGGCTTCGAGAAATAGATTGGGCTGCATGATGCTTCCACGCAGAGCTGAACCCGACCGCACATGAGTACTGGTAAACCTCTTAGAAGGTCTAAGGCAAAGTTGTGTGAGTCGGACTGTTCCATCAATAAAAAACCATGTAGGTTTCACTGGGTGGCAGGGCTTGAGATGTAATTCCATCACAATGTCTGGTAAAAGACCCCCAAAAAAGGAAGCAGCCCCTCCAAAATAACCTAAATAGTGTTGGCGGGAACGTTTCGGACTGCGCTATGTGAAAACGTTTTTGAGTGTATGCAGCTCAGATCAGCCAGTGCATTCATGTAGTCCGAAAAGGCTTTGCTATGTGTTGTATGGGTACCTGGAGATCTTGATCAGATGGCAACTTCGAAAGCCATCTGATCTGGATAATGCACTGTTTTCAAGATAGAGGTTGTCATTTTTCCGCAGGATAAGGTTTAGAGGCTATTTTGCCAAGGTGATCCAAGCTATATATATTTTTTTTCTAGATATTGATGCGAATATTGGGCAACTACTTAAGTCTTACACTTATTGCTCATTTTGCTCCATTTTTTTTTTGTCAAATTTTATTGTATTTAAGTTTCCAATTATATGTATGGACTAGTACCTCAGACTACGTAACCGGGGAAGAGACATGTATTTCTTTTATTATGTTTAGCGAGCACAATATTAAGTTGTGCGAACAAGATATTATCTTGTGCCCACAAGATAATATGTTATTCGCACAACTAAATATCATGTGCGCACAGTATACTATCTTGTTCGCACAGTATATTATCTTGTTTACACAACATAGATCTTGTGCGGACAACATAGTATCTTATGCGCCTGATTAAATTGTGCGAACTAAGTTGTGCGAACAAGACAATATCTTGTACGCACGAGATATTATGTTGTCTGCACAAGATCTATGTTGTGCAAACAAGATAATATGCGAACAATTTAATAACTTCTGAGCGCAAGATAATATCTTGTGCGATAGTATTTTGTCCACACAAGATATTAAGTTGTGCGAACAAGATAATTTCTTGAACGCACTAGATATTATGTTTTTTGCACAAGATCTATGTTGTGAAAACAAGATAATAGGCGAACAAGATAATAACGTGTGATTACAAGATCATATCTTGTGCGAACAAGATAATAAGTTGTGTGCACAATATTTTATGTTGTCCACACAAGATCTATGTTGTGCAAACAAGATTATATCGTGTGCACACAACATATTAAATAAATTGCTTGTCCCTTCCAGGGTTCCGTATGAGATTGATCGGTTGTTGAACACATACTCTAGAAAAAGAGTCATGTGCAATTTGGTTTGGTGTTACTGTACGAGTGTTTACAAATCAACCATTACCTTTATTTCTAAAATAAAACTTCAACATTGGATAAACTGGCAGCCTCGAATGCATTCCAAACCAAACAAAACAAGGTATTCATTATCATGTGATCAAACCTTTTTGCAGAAGTTGAAGACTTCAAGAAAGTGCAGTCAATCCATTACGATAATGTACACGTGTGAGCTAGTGCATTCTTTCATTCCTCTAAAAAGGCTACTTTATTTGTTATATGTTTCTTATTACGCCTTAATTGCAACCAGCGGGTCGGTATCTCTGCTGGTGGATGATTCGTTCGTCCCCGATGGTATCATCAGCTCTGTATCAGTTCCTTAGTGCTGAGATTGAATGCGGTGCTGACGTCAGAACTCAAATACTGATTTAAATAACTATATTATTGTGATACTTTTATTTCTTTTTGGCAGAATAAAATTCTATTTTTTCTAAAACTAAGACTTGACAGGTGAGACATGTATCTTAACGGATTTGGTTGCCACTTTTTGTTATATCTTTTTTTTTGCAAGTCTCGCTACTTCTGACATCTCCTTCCTGATGCCCCGGACTTCGTGGAGTGTGGGCCATGTTTGCTGATGTTGGCTCGGTGGGGGACGCCTATATGTCCTAGGGTAGGCGTCTCTTGCATGATGCCTCCAGTTGACCTGTCTCATGAGGTACGTTGGTCGGTGTGTGCTCAAAGGGTGGGTGGGTGGGGGGGGTGCTGTGTTTGCCGGGTCTTGTCCATCATCCGTTTCGGTTTCAGAACTTTGGGGCTGAGACACACTGATGAACTGATGAAGATTAAATATCAGAAAGGCCTCTGTGTCACTACATGTGGTATAGTTACGCCTTAATTATACTCAGAACACAGGTTGTGATGCTCGTTAGAACCGCCTCATTGAGGCGATTGTAACGAATACCCACAGCCTATGTCTTGGAGCAGAAATAAGCAAGATAGTGTATACCCCTGTAAAGCCCCGTTTTCTCTGCATAAAGTGGGGTTTAGAGAGTATTCATTTCACGGACTAGTTAACATAATTAATAAAGAAAACCCTTGTGAAAACCTGTTGTTGCAGTTTGCGACCAGGTACGACACAGACAGTCTAGAAAGAGTCTTGGAAACTTTTAGGTACCTTGCATTCTTAAACGCAACGCCAAATAATGATAAATCAGTATATTACATGCATAACAGAGAGATTGGCCCTATACTATGATTTCTACCATGATGACTTAACTTTGCTAAGCAGAAATATTTCCTCTGAGCCCTTTAGCTGGAACTACTTTATATGAAAGATACAAGATACCGCTTTTGCGGTGAAATCGGTATATACAAACGCGGGAAAGTTTCAGTCCCGTCGACGTTATTCATTGCGTCATTGCAATGACGTCTAAAACGATATCAACATACGTTCATAATACGTGGCGTTTGAGTCGGATGCAACGCTGAAAAAAGAAAACAGGGATATGGTCATTGAATAGGATGTTTGATCTCACAATTAATTTGTTGTATTACTAAACCCCTTTTTATTTGTTTGGTTGGAGGTTTAACGTCTCCGTCAACACTTTAAAGGCCATTTATGAGACGTTGCTTCAAATTTTGTGGGACTTTTTCCCGACATTGAGATGAAATGACATCTCAAGCCCTGCCGCCCTATGAAACTAATAGGGTTTACAAGCATGGACTGTCCGACACTCGCAGCACTTTGCCCGGGCAGGCTTAGATCCTCAAAGCGGCTTACCAGTACTCCTAGGCGGATTGGTTTTAGCTCTGCGTGGAAGCATCATGCAGCCAATCTATTTCTTCAAATTCCGATGGGCGGGGGCTTTGTTTCTTCTTTTTTGGTTCAAAACTGTATAAAGCGCTTTCATAATGGCGCCCATCCAGTTTTTTCCCTCCCAGCTTCTGTAACACTATGCTGATTGAACCGTTAACCTGAGCTGTAAACAGTCAATTGAACGGGAATTCAGATCCAAAATTCAAGATCCAAACTGTCCTAAAAGTCTTTGGAAGTGTATGTAAAATACATATTATTCATTTTTCCTGTTTTAAAATATGGGATGTTTAAACCTCTGGAGGTAAAACAATCCGGTAAAGAAACTCGTGCTTCGCACTCGTTTCTTTATCGGATTGGTTTACCCCCAGAGGTTTATAAATTCTATATTTCGAATAGGAGAATAAATGATCTGTATTTATCATATGACGTCGCGTCTAAAAGTGTGATAACGCCATGTAATAAATTCCGTAATCCACTAGTGGATTACGAGTAAATATGCAAATTAGTAAGATGAGCCCCGTTACGTTGCATGTACGACGTCCTTAACGACGTCGCGTTTACTAATAGCGGAATATTCATATCTTTGTAAAACAATTGTGAATAAAATGCGTTTTAAATGGCATATGATAAATAGAAGCGGGCATTCGTGCTCATGTATTACTGAATTCTTTAAACTCGTTGAGGAAAAGGGATAAATGCTCGGCAAGCCTCGCATTTTATCCCTTTTTGTCAATTCATTTAATAAATTCAATAATACATGAACATTCATGTAAGATCCTCTTTTTATCCTATGACGAAGTTGATAAGCAGTGGATAACGTCGTGTAATAAAAATCGTATGACCACACGTGAAACAACACTTTAGCGGTAACGCTTTAGCGGTAACGCCAGGACGACGTCAAATTTAAGGGCGATGAAATCCAATTTAAAGTGTCCATATGATAAAAAGAACCTTACATGAGCGGTCATTTTATATGAAATGTATGAAACTCGCCAAAGGCTCGTTTAAAAATTTCATATGAAATGACCACTCGTGTAATACCCTCTTTTTAACATACGTTTGTGTTATCGAATTAAATAATGAAAAAATGCATCTGTGTGAGACCTAGTTTTCAATTGAAGTAGGTCTACAAGAGAAGTTATTACACGGACTTGGTACTTGATACGAGGGTAGGCTAAAAAGTTCTGAGCCTGACCAAGATCCAATGGTTTGTCCATGCTGAAAGTGCCTTATTTTTCAACATAGTCTCCCGTCCTGTCCACACACTTCCTCCAGCGATGCTGAAGTCCTTGGATCCCAGTGGTATAGAAGGTCTCATCTTGGTCCCTGAAAAACTCCTCCACAGAAGCTATCACCTCCTCGCCTGACCGATAATGCTGCCAAGCCAAGTGCTTTTTCATGTTTGGAAACAGGAAATAATCTGATGGAGCTAGATCAGGTGAATACGGAGGGTGGTCGACAAGTGTGAAGCCACAGTCATGCGCAGCAGCCATTGCGACAACCGATTTATAAGCAGGCGCATTGTCCTGATGGAACAAGACCCCTTATGTCAATTTTCCGGGTCGTTTAGCCTTAATTGCTTTTCGCAATTGTTTTAGCAGATCTGCATAATACTCCCCATTAATTGTTCTGCCCTTTTGAAAGTAATCTATGAATATTATGCCCTTGGCATCCAAGAACACTGATGCCATCACCTTCCCTGCAGAGGAGACGACCTTTGCCTTCCTTGGAGGGGGTGAGCCAGGGTGCTTCCATTGCATGGATTGTCTTTTGGTCTGTGGCTCAAAGTGATGAACCCAACACTCATCCTGAGTGACAAAACGGTCAAGAAAACCATCTTGGTCTGCTTCAAAAATAGCCAGGTTGGCTTGTGACAGGTTCAGTCTGGTCAACTTTTGGTTAGGCGTCAAAGCCGTGGCACCCATCTGGCGGAAACCTTCGACATTCCTAATTCACTGTGTAGAATGTTCTCTACTGGTTCACGGGAGATGCCAACAGTGTTAGCTAACTGATTCACAGTTAAACGCCTGTCATCCATCACGGCCCTGTGCACTTGGCTGATGGTTTCCTCAGTTGTTGCCGTTGTGGGTCGTCCACACCAGTCATCATCTTCAATGCTGTCCTTGCCATCTTAAAATTTGCTGCCCACCTTTTCACGGTTGCATACGAAGGAGCATCATCCCCTAATGTAGCAACCATATCGGCATGAATGCCCTTAGGAGCTAACCGATTTTTATGGAGGTACTTGATGACACCACAATGCCAGATTTTGTTTATTTCCTCAAAAACGTGCTAGTATCAATTTTCAAAGTCTAGAATTTCTACGTTATTGCAGGTAAACTTGAACTCATTTGAGTCAAATCAAGTAATAAAGGTTTGGATTTAATGAATACAAAATTTCATGGCTGTTCGATGCCTGCTTCTTGGTCGGGCTCAGAACTTTTCAGCCTACCCTCGTAGTTTAAACGTCTGTGTCAAAATATCGTCGCCTGCGATACTCGCACTACGTTAACATACTTCGTTCTTATTTCTGCTCAAAACATAGTATCTCATGTGTCCTCACCCCACCCATTGGAGCTGGAAGAAATAGATTAAGACTGGACTGCTCAGAGCTGAAACCGACTGAACATTCGAGTTTTAGTAAACCGCGTATAAGGTCAAAGCCTGCCCAGACTTATTGGTGCGAATCTGACCGAGCCTTAAACCCCTGCGGTTTCTGTGGGATGTTAAAAATTTCCACATAATCGGAAACAACGTCTCCAAAATGACCTAAATAGCGTTGACTCGGATGTATGTGTGACAGCAGCATGAATAAAAATATATAACATTGCAAAACTCACTTTGCCTACATAAAGTGGGTTTGTGAGGGGTTCAGTACGTGAACTGGATAAAGCTTACAAATCAAGTGTGAACAAGAGCAACAATTCTGGCTGCGTTATAGTTCTGAGGTAATCTGTTCCTGATATATCTGAAACATGGATTTAAGTGAGACTGCTTTTTGTGGAATGTCGTCATATAGCATTATGATGATGATGATGACGACGACCATAACGGCCACGAGGACGACGATGATGATGAACCGTCATGTTGTAATTTGAAAATCCCGCTTTTCACAGCTCATGTATATGCAGCGACAATCTACGTATGCAGCAGGAAGGAATAAAGGAGCGAAAGGCACAAGAAAAAAGTAACGGAAAAAAGTCACAGGTTTGGGTAGGAAATAAATATTGGAAGAAAAGTCACAGAAATGGTTTTTATCTTGTTTTTCTTAGAATTGTTGGTGATAATCACAACCATTCATAATGTTAACAAGTCCCAGCAATGAACACCCCTCTAACCCCCATTTTATGAAGAGACCAGAAATGCGTCCAAAGGACACGGATGCCCCCGCGTGAAAATATGCCTATGTTCGTATTAATCGATAGAAAGTTATTGACGGTGTTTAAGTTTTGGACCCTTTTTTCCACATTTGACCTCTAAGTATGATATTGACCTGGCGGTAAGGACCTTGGTTTTGTGTCAGACAGATTGTCTCATGATGCCCAACATTTCTGCCAAGTAATTTCAAAATCCATCCAGAATAAGAAAGTTATTGACTGCGTTTAAGTTTCGGACCCTTTTTGGAACTTTGACCTCTAAGTATGTCCTTGACCTTGGCGGTACTGACCTGGGTCTTGCACGTGACACATCGTCTCATAATAATTAACAATTCTACAAAGTAATTTCAAAATCCATCCCAAAACTAGAGCTGCCGCCTAACGGGCGCCAATTATACCCCCGCTACCGACAAATTTTTACAAGTATTTGACCTTGAGGAAGGTCAACGTAAAGGTCAAGTTCAGGTTTGTGTATATCAATCTTAAGTACTAGTGGCAAGGTGTGTGGTGTGTGAATATTAAAGAAATCGGTCAAAGAATAAGGAAGTTATGAGCAATGTTAAAGTTTTTTGTAACGGACCGACGACAGACAAATTTTTACAAGTATTTGACCTTGAGGAAGGTCAACGTAAAGGTCAAGGTCAGGTTTGTGTATATCAATCTTAAGTACTAGTGGCAAGGTGTGTGGTGTGTGAATATTAAAGAAATCGGTCAAAGAATAAGGAAGTTATGAGCAATGTTAAAGTTTTTTGTAACGGACCGACGACAGACAAATTTTTACAAGTATTTGACCTTGAGGAAGGTCAACGTAAAGGTCAAGGTCAGGTTTGTGTATATCAATCTTAAAGGCATTTATTCTGTAGCAGTAAAACACACGGTGTGTTCATAATTGTTTTATTGCCCCCTGTGATATACTGACTGTAGCAGATCAAAGGCGGCCCTTAATAGGGTGATTAGTAGCTCTTGTTGAATCCCCTGACTGAGGCACTTAAGAGAAAAATCAATAATATATACCAGTCAACAGTAAGTAATTTATTGATTTTCCCCAAGGAGGCCCCTTACCTGTGAAGACAGAGGACTTCTCTTAAGTCAGCTCTGAGGGCTAAATAATATTATGTAATGAAATGATAGTCCTCAATAATCAAGAATAAATGCCTTTAAGTACTAGTGGCAAGGTGTGTGGTGTGTGAATATTAAAGAAATCGGTCAAAGAATAAGGAAGTTATGAGCAATGTTAAAGTTTTTTGTAACGGACCGACGACGACAAGCTGACTCCTATATACCCCCTTCAAACTTCGTTTGCGGGGGTATAATAAGTTATTGACTTCGTTTAAGCTGGCCCCCGCCCATAGGGGCTTGAAGAAATCTATTGGATGCATGATGCTTCCACGCAGAGCTGAATTCGGCCCGCACACTACTACTGGTTAACCGCTTAGAGGATCTAAGCCTGTCCAGGAAGCGCGGTGCGATGCGGACCGTCCATGCTAATAAACCCTATTCGTTTTATTTGGCGACAGGTCTTGAGATGCCATTTCATCTCAATGTCGGGTAAAAGTCCCACAAAATCGGAAGCAACGTCTCTAAAATGACCTTTACAGTGTTGACGGGGACGTTAAACCACAAATCAACCAACCAACTTCGCCTTTTTAAGTTTCGGACGGACGAACGGACTGACGGACAGTGGCAATGCTATATGCCCTTCCACTATTTTTCGAAAGGCGGGGGCATAAAAAGTAGGGCTTACAGGGAGATTCGTATTTTTTCATATTTTGCTCCTCTTCGTGAAGCAATCTGATCTGGGTCTACAATGTTTACTGTTTGCCAAAAAAAAAAGTATTTTTAAAAAAGTTTGTAAGAAGATGCAGCAGAGTGAATAAACAGTGATAAATAGGCAAGAATTTCCAATTCAGGTTTTCTTGGTATCTTTAGGCCAAAGGGTTTGACACCGGGAAATGTCGGGTTTGCAGGTGTTGACGTTACTTTTATTTACTCATTATATATTTTGAAAATGGATGATTTCTATTTTTTCTATTTGTGACTTTTTTTTTAAGTTTTATCTGTGACTTTATTTCCATTAGCCTTTTCCAGTGCCTTTCTTTCCGAACAGCATCGCCAACCCCGACACAAGAAGTGACATTTCCTGTCCGATATTTACGAGGATTAAAACCAGAAAAGAAGACAAGAAAATTAAAACAATAAAAAAAAAATCAGTAAGAACAGAATGAAAGTTAAAACATCATTGAATGTGTGTGCTCACTCATGTATTTGCTTTGGATAAATGCTTTAGCAAAACAAATGCATCAGGTTTATGAAAAAAAAAAAAAAAAACAAAAAAAAAACAAGAAGCATTTTGCATTGTTAAATACAGTTTAATGCCTTAGTACAAAGGTCATTGTCTGCGTCGCGTGTTCGAGATGTTCGGAATAGTCTTGTCTCCGTATGACCTTAGCTGTTGATGGGACGTAAAACTCAAAATACACAAAAGGTCGATTGATAGGAAAGAATTATAGCATGACACGTTTGCGGTAGAGTGTCAAAACCTCAGCAACGCTCGTTATACACACGATTACGAAACTGACACCTGCTTTATCGACGATAATCATCACTAATCAAGGTCTACATTCGCGATGCGCATTATGGGTAGTTTTTTTTTTTTATTATTTTGTTTATTTTTTTTTACTGAATTGAGATTGAACGTCCCCGTAAACTCTAAAAGGGTCATTTTGGAGACGTTTCTTTCAATGTTGTAGGACTTTTACCCGACAAAGCTGAAGCCCTGCCGCCAAATGAAACCAAAAGGCTAATATGCACTCGACGGTCTGACTCACACCGATTTCCTTGGGCATGCTTAGTAGGACCCATTGTTTCTTTGTGCACCTAGTGAGGACTCCGATCAGACAACCCAGATGTTTAGGCTGATATGTGTCTTTGCTGGATGTAATAAGTGTAGAAAATGCATTGCCAGGACTCTTTTATACTGTCTCCAAATACATAAAAAATAAATACAAAAAAAAAAAAATAAATAAATAAAAAAAAAATGAAAATAGTAAATATATAAAACTACAAAAGAAAATTTAATTTCGCAAATAATGTTTGATTAAAATAAGATCATTTTTACAAGGTTATTCGATGCACAGGCAAGTTAATATGAGGTAGTAAAAACTGGTCACAGGAAAAAAAAATCACGGAAAAAAATTCACAAATAAAAAATATAGAAAAAAAATCCACTAATAAAAGATTGTACATTAATCAATTTTTCTGATGCCATGTTAAAGATGGTTGGTTATTGTCAATTAGTTCAGTGTTTATATAACTTGCTCAAAGGTGTGAATATTGGTCCTGTCTACCTAATTTGTTGCGTATACCCCGGTAAACCCAAACCTATATATAGAAAAATGGGGTTTACGGATTATCCATTACAGTCCTCATTTTTGCTTATAAATATAGATTGTGGGTACCTGTTAGAAGCATCTAACTGAGCCGGTTCGATTCAGCACCCACGATGTATATTTGTGACAGAAATAAGAAAAAATGCTTTCATCCGAAAAATGCTACTTCTAGCTAAGTTTAATCTCACGGGCGTATCATTACTCAAACACGCCTATACAAATACATTGCCACCTTAATCGCCGAAAAAATAAAAAGTTCAAGATGAAAAATTGTGATATTTTTCTTATTTCTGCTCAAAATATAGATTGTGGGCACTCGTTAGCACCGCCTCATCGAGGCGGTTCTAACGAGTACCCACAATCTATAGAGCAGGAATAAGAAAAATAAGGTTAACCCCCGTAAACCCCAGTTTTACTATATAGAAGTGGGGTTCATTGGGGGTCAAAATTATATAGGCCTGTTTTCGTTATGTAATTGTAATGTAAAGACTCTTAAGTGTCTTAAAAGATGGGAAACTCCGTGGTCAGTCCTCGTTAGTCATTGCCAATATTCTGGATTCGAACTTATCAATAAGAACCTCATATAACACATAACATTCATTATATGCCTTATTTTCGGTTCAAAAACATAGATTGCACCACCCCATTGAGGCTGTCCTAACAACGACCCATAGTCTATATTTAGGCTAAAATAACAAAGACTGTCAAAAGTTTCCATCTAACTTATGTAATATCTGACATGAAAGATGACATTTTAGCAGTGGCGCGGGCGTAATACAGAAATGTGAAGACTCTAAGGGATCAACAAGGATGGAATACTCCGTTGCCTGTAGTTGTTCGTCGTTGTCAACACTTAATTTTGAATCATGCTTTTCAGTAAGCTACTCACATAACACTAATGAAAACATTATTCAAACAAATTTTGTGACTTGTTTTTCCGTGACTGTTTTTCCCAAACTTCCCCCCCCCCCCGTGACTTTTTTTCCTACATTCGTAAAAAAACTACCACTGAACCATTGCGGATGATTCTAACGAGCACCCGCAATCTACATTTGCAGCCGAAATAATGAAAAGTATCAAGCTTTTATAAATCAAAGCACTGAAGCACTTGTATCTGAGTCTAGGTTGGAAAATGATCCTGAACGGTAAGTAAACTGTTGACATTTGGCTTAACTTTTACAGTTTTACTTGTTTGATTTAAAGTTGAACGTCCCCGTCAACACTAACTTTTACAGACCTGCATTGTAAGATATTTGTATAGACCCTGATACGATATCGCGTACGTAAGCAAACACGGTAGACCATGATCAGGCATCGCGTTCAATGGCGTCTGATCTGTGTCTACACTGGTTGTCAAACACAACACTTGATTCCAGTCCAAATTCTATAGATAACACTCTGACGCAATACTCTGACCTCAACGCGGCTATTTCCCTATACATTTGTTAAAACCACGTGGACTTTAGCAAAGAAAACCTAATACCCATTATAACTTCGGGTCGTTTGACAAACAATCGACCAAAATTGAATTTAATTGTTGATATTTTGTTTGTTTGATCTGAGGTTTAACGTCCCCGTCAACACTGTAAAGGTCATTTTGGAGACCTTGCGTCCAATTTTGTGGGACTTTTACCCGACATTGAGATGAAATGACATCTCAAGCCGTGCCACCCAATGAAACCCATGTGTCTAAGCATGGACGGTCCGACTCGCACCACATTGCCTGAGTAGGCTTAGATTAACTAAGCCGCTTACCAGTACTCGTTTACGGGTCGGTTTCAGCTCTGCTTTGAAGCATCATGCATCCCATCTATTTCGTGAGGCCTGATGGGCGCGGGCAGGATTAATTTTTGTGATACAAAAGTATTCGCCGGCCTCTATAGCTCAGTCGTACGCACGTCTGACTGCTGATCAGGAGGACGCGGGTTCGATACCTGCTGGGATCGGCAACATTCTTTCGGTAAGATTGATCATGAAATCTAGCGGATAGCCAACAGGACAGTAACTTTCCCACAAAATTGCTATTTCGAGCGTAGTGCACACGGTTATACATGTATATGGCTAAATATGTGATTCAACTGCGTTTGCTTTAAAATTCTTAGCGTAGCGTATACGTTGCAAAAACCCGTACGAAAAGAAACGCACAAAAACGTCAATACGTATAAAAACGTAAAAAGCAGTATAGCGCGATAATACGCATAACAATCGGTTTCCGACGCCTTAATTTATTTGCTACGTTTTATTCTACGTTTTATTACGTTTCAGGTTTGTTTGTTTTTTTGTTTGTTTTTTGTAGTTATTGCTTGGTATCGCTTCCCTACAAAACGGCGCAAAATTAATGTACATGTAGTAAAGCATAGCCCTCACTACGTAGCGGTGAGACCGAGGCTTTACTCCGAACCACGTAACGTAGAGGCATACACGTTTACGAAATTCGCGGATGTATGGCACTAGAGAAGACGAATAAAAACAAGGATTTTTTGTATTTTTCATGAACGTAATGTTTGTGGGGCGACATATATAAAAGGTATTGTGGGGCTTTATATATGTATAATATACACATGCCTCATATCTGGGTTGGTATTGTGGGGCTCTATATATGTTTAATATATATATGCCTCATATCTGGGTTAACATTTTCTACCACTTAGCTAGGTAAAAAATGTATAGATATATAGATTAACGATATCTGGCTTGCGTAATGGAACTAAACAAAACACATAAAACAAAGGATTTACATTTTCGTGAACATTATGTTTGTGGGGCGACATATATAAATTGCAATGTGGGGCTTTATATATATATAGTATATATGCCTCATATCTCGGTTAAAATTTTGCGCCACTTATCTCGGTTTAGACACGACCACCCCATATCATGACCAATTTCTATATATATATATATATATATATATATATATATATATATATATATATATATATATATATATATATATATATATATATATATATATATATATATATATATATATATTGTGCCATGTATGACCAAAATTAATCAAGTCCTAAATGAGATAAAGTGCAACAAGCCATTTTTGGCCAAAAATTGACTGTTTTGGGTGGCCTGTGACCTTGAAAATGTTAACACATTTTGCCTTTTAACAAACCAAAACCTGGTTCTTATGGTGGTCTACATATCAGTGAAGTTTCATCCATACATGAATTCCATTTAGTAAAGGAATAAGTGCCCAACAAACATTTACTTGGAATTGTTAACGACCATAACTCCGTTAAATGTCAACTTATTTTGCCCATCAGGAGATGTTGTTTGAAGAAGTTGTGGAAGGATGGACAGACGTAAGATGTTCGTTTCCACAATAGCTTTCCCGGAGCCTTAAGCTCAGACGATCTTAAAATGTAGACAGACAGATGATTGGATAAAGGGGCATAAGTCATTTCTTAATTAAGGCTAGAGTAAATGCCGTTTGCTTCAGGTTTGTATTGTCACTTTCAATAACAACAGCAAGTTTCATTTGAATATCTGTAACAGTTTTGAAATTATAATGAAAACAAGAGACCCATGGGCCACTATGCTCACCAGAGCTCAGGTGGGCACTGCCCAATGACAGCCATGTATTTTAACATGGTATCATTTTAATCTACCAATTACAAAGTCTCCCAAATGAACCCCTATATCCAAATGAGCATCCATCTGGACTCAGTATCTAAAACATTAGGCCTTTTATTAATGGAGCCCTGGTTGGAATCACTAAATGCGTCTTATCATAAGGAATAAGAATATATATGGTGTAGCAGTGGGGATCTGTATACCGGAGTTATAAGGCCTCTTAAGCGGTGGAGGGGTTGGGGCATGTCCTGCTGATCCCAGGAAAGCCCAAGATTGTTGTCCCTATAAGGACCAAGAATATATATAGCCACAGTGACCTTGACCTTGTGCTCCAGACCCTGGAAATTGAACTCAGTCGAGATATCATCATAAACAACATATGTGTAAAGTTATCATAAAACCCATCAATAAATGTTGGGGCTAGAGTGATGACAAAGTATTTTCTAAAAATAGCCACTGTGACCTTGACCTTCAGCCACACACCCTGAAAGTCAAATGCGCTTGAGATATGATCATACCCAAAATTTATGTGAAGTTATATTAACCCTTGTCCTGCTGAATATTTAAATATTCCACACAAACTTATAATTATCAACCAATCAGATTACTTGATGCAAATTATTGCAACAAATTCTTAAATTGAATGGCAAACAATGAAGATCCTGATAGGATGGCTTCTTCAGAAGCCGTTTGATCTGGATCTACATTTTTTGAAAGATAAGACATATCCGGGCTCTTCGGGTCAAGGGTTAAAATCCATCAAAAATGTAGGCACTAGAGCAATGACAAAATAGCCACAGTGACCTTGACCCACAGACCCTGAAAGTTGAACTCAGCTGAGATATCAGGTGTGAAGTTAATGTAAAATCCATCAAAAAATGTAGGGGCTAGTGTCATAACAAAAGTTTTTCTACAAATAGCCACAGTGACCTTGACCTTCAGCCCCAGACACTGAAAGTCAAACCCACTTGAGATATGATCATACCCAACATGTGTGCGAAGTAATTACTTATGATGCAAACAGTGTAGATCCTGATATGATGGTCCTGAACCATCTTCTTACCGTACAGCTGAATGCCCTTTTTAGTAGAATCGATGTGCCCAACTACAGTGATGGGAAACTCAAGGGTGTGAGGGATTTGAAGATATAAATAAATCGAAGCACTGACAGCACCGACCGGGCGACTGTCTCAGAGTGCAGGCAAGGAAAACGGTCATGAACAGGGACTTGAACTGTTTTGGTATATCCTTGTCCTTGTACATGATGCAAACAGTGAAGAAGCTGACCAAACGTTGCGTTATGCGCATGCGTAAAACTCTGACCTCAGAGTGGAACAAGTAACACAGCTATTTTCGGGTCACTCTAAGTTACAAAGCAGAAAAGCTCATGAGTGCTTAAGTCCACATGACCATCTCTGCCTTGTCTGAATAACATTTTTTTTTATAGAATATAGCCCCAGTGAGGTTAGAGTGTTGCATAAGAGGGGTATCTTAGAATCATAGTTTGGACATGGCAAACAGTACAGACCCAGACCATCCAAAGAACATGGTGTCTGATCAAGATCTACACTACGTAATACCCGGAATTTCAGGGTTGAATGAAACAGTTTAAATCACAGTCCAGGACTATTTCTTTGACATACACTCAGAGACAATCGACCCACCAGTATTCTCAGTGATTTGATCTATCATGCCTTGAAACCCTGTTTTAGGCTGACCTTGAAATCATGTTTTATCCAAAACCGTGTTTGATAGAGATCATGGGGTACAGAGTTAATACCTTTTTCACATTTTTCTTTTTCATTTTTGGCTAAAAAGAAAAGGTGCATTGTGGGTATGTCTTGGAGCCCCGACAATGTGGCAGGTATCAATATGATAATGCATCCGTGTGACATGTGTCAAAACAATTTTTTCTGATGAAGATTTTGGATATTTTTCTTATTTACATTCCGAAAACATACCTATATTAATATATTGAAAATGTTACCACCAATAAACATGATAAATGAAAATTTTCTGATATGTGGTTCTAAGAAGATTAGTACCCACAACATATACATGAAGCAGAATAAATAAGACAAATAATGTACACCCTGCGAACCTCAGTTTTCTCTATATAAAGTGGGGTTAAGAGGGGTGTTCATGAAACACACTTCTTAACATGATGCCTTTGGGGCAAAAATAAGGAAAATTAAAAATAATAAATATTTGAAAAGCTAATTCTAGATATGGGAGTATTTGTAACACATTAGTGTGTCATCATTATGTTTGCAAATGTGTGGAGCTAAAACTCAGATCAGACTGTTCATCCGCTAGTTTGATCAGTCTTTAGAGTGTCCTTCATGGGGACATTGAAGTTCGCTTTCAGCTTTCACATATTAAGTGTGGTTAGGGTCAAGAAATCTAACTTGCTGGATTTGACCAAAACAGTGTTCCAAACAAAATTTGGTAGGATACTAAGTCTGCTGGGACTATGTGCACATGTCTGATCACACAATGAAAAGTAGAAGTAAAATAAAGATCAGGAATTGATACAATTAACTTACTCCACCCATAAAAGACACCAAAGGGAAAGAAATACAAACATTAAGCGACCAGACCATAATGGAAACCTAAACAAAGGAAGGCCATAAGGACAGATACTTTCCCACAAAATGGCCATATGGCCATCCAAAATTAAAAGACACAAGTGATACACACAGTAAGTAACAAACAACAACATAAATAAATCGCCACAGAAGAGCCGCCTTGGAACGGTCAGTGGAAGATTTCCACTGGGGGGCTTTAATCGATTTTACGTGGCCACAATCCTCGCCCTTACTTCCGTCGCGATTTAGACAAATAATTTGTTCAGTCCGCATGAAGGCCTCCTAACTCATCAGTGCAACATCTCCGTGAACACAAAAATCAAAGAACCACAGAGGTGAGACAACGGTGAGGACTCGACAGCAAGAAACCACTGAAATGCTGGAGCAAAAGAAAACCAACAGTTAGACTCCGATGAGCCCGACCAGAGACAGAGCATCAGGCACCAACCGACATTATCTCTCTAATTCTCAATAAGCCTTTACGTTGGAGCCGTCATAGAATCTGAGGCCTGACCCACCGGCGTGCAATTAAAGAGGGAAACAAAGTTGCCAACCGTGATTGGGTTAACTACCATGCATGCAGTCTGTCGTATAATATCCATGTTGTACCCAATCTTTTTATATCGAAGAATAATTTTACGAAATTGGGTGCTGAAGTCATTGCGGTTATATATTTTTCTGAATTTTTATACTAAGTCACCATAAAATTCGGGTTCCGATAGACCTAGTTGCGGAAGAGATTTAAGTCCAATATTGAATTTTGAAATTAAATCAGAATGGCGTCTATAAAATTTTGAAAAGGCTTTGCGTAGTTTATGGTACCGATAACCCTGATTAAGGAGTTTAGCCGTTAATAATTTATTACGAGTGTTGAAGTCAGATACATGACTACACACTCTAGCAAATCGAATTAATTGCGAAATATAAACGCCATAGGATGGCGCACGAGGAACATCACCATCCAAAAAAGGAAAATTTACAATCTCAAAATCAAAGTCATCGCGTTTATCATAAATTTTGCAAGAAACAAATCCATCTACAATAGATAGATGTAAATCCAAAAACGGGGCCTCGGTATCAGAAGAATTTGCTTTATTTAACTGAAGTTCTAGGGGGTAAATCTGACTGATCAAACCATCAAAATAGGTATTATCAATATTTAATAAATCATCTAAATATCTAAAGTAGAGCTAAACGCTTCAATAATTTCAGATTGGTTATCAATGGAAAGCGACAAAATGAAGTCTCTTTCATAACAATACAAGAACAGATCAGCCACAAGGGGTGCGCAATTAGTACCCATCGGAATACCCACAATTTGTCTAAATAACTTAGTACCGAATCTAATATAAATATTGTCAAGTAGAAAGGTGAGGGCATCACACACTTTCTGACATGACCAAAGTGTATAATTCTTATGCTCTTTAGAAGTGAAAAATGCATTTCTGACATTACATGCAAGATAGAGAGAAGCCCGAGTGATTTTGATTCTTGTCAGGGAACATGGCATTACAATGACACATCCGGGCGCTATAATAGCATGTTTGATTCCTCTAGAACTAGCATGTTTTGATGAAAGGTTCAACATTTTCAGTTTTCCAAACCAAATATAGATTGTTGGTACTAATTAGTTCTAACCACCTCGGCTATGCAATTCTAAAAAAGTACCACCCAAAATCAATGTTTTTGAGTAAAATTTAGTAACATAATAGACACCAAGCCCCCACCATAAACCCCACCTATCTCGTTATAAAGTGGGGTTCCCCACCATTTAGGGGTGTTCATTTCAAGGAATTGTTAACCTGATGGGGTCACCTTCTCCATACACAGGCATCACTAGTTAGTTCTAGAGGAGAAGTCTGGTGATCTGGATCCAGGGATTTTTCTGCCTATATATCTGGGTCCCCAAAACGAACCCATTCCCAATACCAAAAAGGAGGCATTTTTCCCCAATGTTGATTCAAATATTCCCAATCTGAGAAAGAAATTTCCCAAATTAGAAATGGGATTTGAAAAGTAAACACACATGTAAAATATGAGTTCTAAAGCTTAAACCACTTCTCAATAGACACATCCAAACACTACGTCATCATCAATCAATAATACTATTTGCCGGGACGTAACGGTGATGGGCAAAAATGTCTTTGGTTGTTTATCGCCATTGTAAATGCTGTTATTTGCTGTAAACTTGCATTTTGTTTGGACTCGAAGCGACAAAATTGGCCTTTAAACTTTTATAATAGGAGGTTTTAGGAAAAGTAGAAGTAAAACAAAGATCAGGAATTGATACAATTAACTTACTCCATCCATAAAAGACACCAAAGGGAAAGAAATACAAACATTAAGCGACCAGACCATAATGGAAACCTAAACAAAGGAAGGCCATATGGACAGTTACTTTCCCACAAAATGGCCATATGGCCATCCAAAATTAAAAGACACAAGTGATACACACAGTAAGTAACAAACAACAACATAAATAAATCGCCACAGAATAGCCGCCTTGGAACGGTCAGTGGAAGATTTCCACTGGGGGGCTTAAATCGATTTTACGTGGCCACAATCCTCGCCCTTACTTCCGTCGCAATTTAGACAAATAATTTGTTCAGTCCGCATGAAGGCCTCCTAACTCATCAGTGCAACATCTCCGTGAACACAGAAATCAAAGAACCACAGAGGTGAGACAACGGTGAGGACTCGACAGCATGAAACCACTGAAATGCTGGAGCAAAAGAAAACCAACAGTTAGACTCCGATGAGCCCGACCAGAGACAGAGCATCAGGCACCAACCAACATTATCTTTTTAATTTTCAATAAGCCTTTACGTTGGAGCCGTCATAGAATCTGAGGCCTGACCCACCGGCGTGCAATTAAAGAGGGAAGCAAAGTTGCCAACCGTGATTGGGTTAACTACCATGCATGCAGTCTGTCGTATAATATCCATGTTGTACCCAATCTTTTTATATCGAAGAATGATTTTATGAAATTGGGTGCTGAAGTCATTGCGGTTATATATTTTTCTGAATTTATATACTAAGTCACCATAAAATTCGGGTTCCGATAGACCTTGTTGCAGAAGAGATTTAAGTCCAATATTGAATTTTGAAATTAAATCAGAATGGCGTCTATAAAATTTTGAAAAGGCTTTGCGTAGTTTATGGTACCGATAACCCTGATTAAGAAGTTTAGCCGTTAATAATTTATTACGAGTGTTGAAGTCAGTTACATGACTACACACTCTAGCAAATCGAATTAATTGCGAAATATAAACGCCATAGGATGGCGCACGAGGAACATCACCATCCAAAAAAGGAAAATTTACAATCTCAAAATCAAAGTCATCGCGTTTATCATAAATTTTGCACGAAACAAATCCATCTACAATAGATAGATGTAAATCCAAAAACGGGGCCTCGGTATCAGAAGAATTTGCTTTATTTAACTGAAGTTCTAGGGGGTAAATCTGACTGATCAAACCATCAAAATAGGTATTATCAATATTTAATAAATCCTCTAAATATCTAGAAGTAGAGCTAAAAGCTTCAATAAAAACAGATTGGTTATCAATGGAAAGCGACAAAATGAAGTCTCTTTCATAACAATACAAGAACAGATCAGCCACAAGAGGTGCGCAATTAGTACCCATCGGAATACCCACAATTTGTCTAAATAACTTAGTACCGAATCTAATATAAATATTGTCAAGTAGAAAGGTGAGGGCATCACACACTTTCTGACATGACAAAAGTGTATAATTCTTATGCTCTTTAGAAGTGAAAAATGCATTTCTGACATTACATGCAAGATAGAGAGAATCTTCTCTGTGAAAAGCCCATTCAATTAAATCATTAAGCTTTTCTTTTATAAGATTATGAGGAAGTGTAGTGTAAAGAGTGGAAAAATCGTAGGTAGACAGACTAGAAGCACGAAACTGTCTAGATTTCAATTTATTTAAAACCTCATTCGAATTTTTTATAGACCAAAACAGATTTCTTCCTGATCTTTCAAAGACTTTATCACAATATTTAATTACATGCGTTTTAATAGCAGTAAGACAGGAAGTTAATAATTTAGAAAGTTCAGTGGTAGTGCAAGAACTAGAATTTGCAATAAACCGTGCTTTGTAAGGTTTTTTATGAAGTTTTGGTAACCAGTATAGCGTAGGAAGCTTGTCTTGGCCTTCGTTAACACACACAGCAAACTTGGTGGCTGAAAGACAAACATGCTTATCTACTATAGCTCTCTCTTCAGCCAAAGGCTGAAGTTCATAGGCCTTAGTACCACCAAGCTCCTGCTTAAGCGTGTTAACATAGTGGAGCAGTCACACAACGACGACGTTGTTAGCGGCCTTGTCTGCAGGGGCCAAAACAAACTTCTTATGAAATTCTTGAATACCTA
Source organism: Lucinisca nassula (assembly GCA_963580285.1). Taxonomy (NCBI): domain Eukaryota; kingdom Metazoa; phylum Mollusca; class Bivalvia; order Lucinida; family Lucinidae; genus Lucinisca; species Lucinisca nassula. Next base: position 182,767 of record CAUZLF010000125.1, read on the forward strand.
GTTTAAGATGACGTAAAGACGTCTTGGGCTTAGGAGGTAATAAGTTAGTATTTTGAGAATAGAAAGAAATGCGTTTATTCACTAGTCTTAAAATGTTAAGTTTCCAGTCCTTTAGGGCTTTATACTCAACATACTCTCGCTTACACCATCGATTACCGAATTCATTCAAGGAAGCAGCGATTTCATCTCTACATTTACTGAAATCAATTTTAGAAGGAAACCTATATTTCGGTCCTTTAGAAATTATATTCCTTATCCTAGAATCAGGAATAATTTTCAAATTGCCAGTAATTACATGACCAGCAGCAGGATAGCAATACTTTGAGTTTTTACAATCACATGAATCAGGAGTATTAGTATCAATATCAAGATCTGAAACAAGTTCCGTTTATGACGTCATTCTTGCGCATGCACAAAGCACTGGCCGTCAATTGAAATGGCCATCACTATTCAAATGTATTGGCGAAACTTAAAATGCTAACAATATTCAGACATTTTGAGAGAAAATATATACATGTAGTGCCGTTTACATTGAAATAATGCCTCGAGAAGGAAAGAATGATATTTTGCTTTTATTACTGAAACTCATTTATCCTGGATCCGTTTTAAATTGTCAAAAATCTCTTTGTGAATGACCCATGTCTCGGACCCATCAATGGGTCCGAGCCCATGTCAATGGCTTGATATACCGTTATTCACGAAAGCTTTCTTACAAAATAGGTTTTACGTAACTTTTCGTTTTATTCGCTATCCAAGTATAGCTATCACATAAGGACAGAACTTTGATCTAACTTAACTATCTATCTATCTATCTTATGGTCCCACCGAAAGGGGCTTGAAGAAATATATGGGCTGCATGATGCTTCCACGCAGAGCTGAATCTGGTCCGCACACTAGTACGATTTATGGACATCTAGGCCCCTGACAAACCCGGCCCCTGACAAACTCGGCCCCTAGCAAACTCGGCCCCTATTCAACACCGTCCCTAAAAACTCAGTCCCTAGCAGAATTTAGGTCCTAAATTACAATGTTTTTGTTTCCGAGAATCAATCTGGAAAGTGGATAGGTAGTTTCACAGAAAGTTTGAGCATATTTATCGTTTTTAATACGAAACATTATCCACGATAAAAGTTCGCGGAAACCAATGCTGTAATTGGTACGGTGTTGGAATTGCGTGTGGCATCAAGAAAACATGCCTATATGATTTTGACCACCCGCAACCACACTTTTATATAGTAAAGTAGAAGTAAAACAAAGATCACGAATTGATACAATTAACTTACTCCATCCATAAAAGACACCAAAGGGAAAGAAATACAAACATTAAGCGACCAGACCATAATGGAAACCTAAACAAAGGAAGGCCATATGGACAGTTACTTTCCCACAAAATGGCCATATGGCCATCCAAAATTAAAAGACACAAGCGATACACACAGTAAGTAACAAACAACAACATAAATAAATCGCCACAGAAGAGCCGCCTTGGAACGGTCAGTGGAAGATTTCCACTGGGGGGCTTAAATCGATTTTACGTGGCCACAAAAACTGGGGTTAACAAGGGTTTATATAAATTTACTTTTTTCTTCTCAAAAACATAGATTGTTGGTTCTTGTAAGAACCGCCTCGTCAATGCCGTTTTTACAAGCACCCAAATATGTTTGCTCAAAAACATAGATTGTTGATACTTTTTGGAATCGCCCTGTCAATGTGGTTCTAACAAGTACGCAAAATCTATGTTTATAGCAGAAATAAGAAAAATATGTTTCATGTTTCATCTGAAAATGTTCATATTTGGGTGGTGAAAAATTCAATATTTTAGAAAAGGCCTGTTTTTGTGATATTAATATTTTCAGTGTAAAACCAAATGTAAACCTATAGAAAACAATATTCGCCTCCCGCCCATCGGGGCTTGGAGAAATAATTTGGGCTGCATGACCCTATTGGTTTCATTGGGCGACAGGGCTTGAGATGTCATTTCATCTCAATGTCGGGTAAAAGTCCCACAAAATTGGAAGCAACGTCTCCAAAATGACCTTTACAGTGTTGACGGGGACGTTAAACCCCAAATCAAACAAACAAATGATGCTTCCACGCAGAGCTGAACCTGACACACACGAGTACTGATAAACTGCTTAGAAGGACTAAGCCTGCTCAGGTAAAGCGGTGTGAGTCAGATCGTCCAATGCATATAAGCCTTCTGGTTTCATTAATGTCGGGAAAAAGTCCCACAAAATTGGAAGCAACGCTTTCAAATTGACCTAAATAGTGTTGACTGTGTCGTTAAACCCAAATTCAAACAAACAAAAACAAATAGAAAACAATATAGTTCATGATATACACGGTTCTCCATGAGCTGATTGTGCTTTGGCGACGTTCATTACGAAAACACTCCTATACAAATACATTGTCGATTCTTTTGGCCAAAAATGGAAATTTTAAGATGTAAAATTGTGATATTTTTCTTATTTTTGCTCGAAACATAGACTACGGGGGCTCGACGGTTCTATCGAGTACTCACAATCTGTTTTTTTTTTTTTTTTTTAGCAGATATAAGAAAAATAATGTTTTAAGAAAGAAACTTAATTTTTCTGTCGTTCAGGAAAGTATGAATGACAGGGTAGCGCTAGCAATGTTTATATGAACCCCTCCGGTGTTAAGTTACTTTGCAGGCGATCCGCTGCTTTCATACTTTCATGATTTGTTTTTGTTTGATTTGCGGTTTAACGTTCCCGTCAACATTGCAAAGGTCATTTCGGAGACATTGCTTCCAATTTTGTGGGACGTTTACCCGACATTAAGATGAAATGACACCGAATGAAACCAATAGGGATTATAAGCATGGAAGGGCCGACGTGCACCGCTTTGCCAGGGCAGGCTAAGATCCACTAAGCGGTATACCAGACACCAGTACTCGTGTGCGGGTCGGTTTCAGCTCTGCGCGGAAGCATCATGCAGCCTATATATTTCTTCAAGCCCGGACGGGCGGGGGCCGTCATACTTTCATGAACAGCAGAAAAATAAAATTCATTTCTTAAATGAACACACCAGTACCTCATGGGTTAAGGTCGGATAAAAGCCCCACAAAATTGGAAGCAACTTCTCCAAAATGACCTATTCAGTGTTGACGGGGGTGTCAAACAATCAAAACCATTGGTATTAATAGAAAAATGGCTAATGGCTGTGGAATGGTCAAACCCTGCAAATGATAATAAAAAATTGTTCAATTTTTGTAATTGCGCAACAGAACATACAACTTGTCTCTTTTAAGTGGCAGAGATGTAATTACACGCTAATCAATCAATTGGTTTATTAATTACATCGGAAGTTGAGTGACAGTGGACCCACAGCAGCGTGTCATACAATGATTTAATCGATTGCATTAGGTTCGTTTAACTTATGTGAGATGGGTTACTCATAATTTCATCAAAAGGAGTTCAAAAGGTAATTGGGCATATGTACATTAAAAATCGTTTGATTAAGCCAATTCCAACACTAATATATTCATTCACATTATAATTTTAAGGGCCGAGTTTGTCAGGGGCCGAGTTTGTAGGGGCCGAGATTGCTAGGGGCCGAGTTTGTCAGGGGCCGAGTTTTATAGGGGCCGAGATGTCCTGTCACCACTAGTACAGGACCACTGGTTAACTGCTTAGAGGATCTAAGCCTGTCCAGGAACTGCGGTGCGAGGCGGACCGTCCATGCTAATAAACCCTATTGGTTTCATTGGGCGACATGCTCGAGATGTCATTTCATCTCAATGTCGGGTAAAAGTCCCACAAAATTGGAAGCAACATCAGCAAAAAGACCTTTTACAGTGTTGACGGGGACGTTAAACCTCAAATCAAACAAATAAACAAAAATCTATCAACCATAAAAAATGTCCAACGATCTGTCTAGAAGTGCAGTTAAAATAATGTCCAGCGATCTGTCTACATGTGCAATTTTAATAAACGGAAGATTTCTTTGGACAGGCTACGTTTGTTTTGGTTTAAAGGGCTAACTTGACCATAACACTGTATAATTTTACTCCCCTTTCAACGAATTTTAGCCTGTTTCTCAGCACAGCTGGAGATAATTTGTGAGGCCATTTAATCTGTAACTGGAGTGTGGTGATTTGTTATTGTTTGTGATGGAAATCTCTGATAATACAGAGGCTACTTGGTTCTATCAGAATCTCACTCTAGCTCAGTTTATATGGATTACTTTTTTCATTTTTTTCATAGCTGACAAAAAGTTGTTTTAGATTCTTTATGACATCACATTCCTCCATATACCAAGAACATAGCAAGGTCATTGATTTGATTTAATTGATATGCATCAATATGCTAAAATTTAAAATGAAAATATTTCAGGTACATATTTGTCTTGGCGAGGTTATAATGAAGAAATCCGACATTAGACTATTTAATACATTGGTTAGGTCTTTTCAGTATGCCAGCATATCAGATATTGTTACAAATTCCCAACTGTTTGATCGATAAGCAGACAATCGTATTTTTACATTTAAGCTTCAATGAGGCTGCCACTGCTTATGAAATTTTTAACTTGTTTGGTCTTGCCTTGACAATATATATTTGCAAGACCAAAACACATATTATACATGTATTTCAAACTATTTAATTTTCACAACGGACTGGTCTCACTCAGCCAGGCTATATATTTAGAAATCTGGCTTTTGACAAGTTCAATATTTACTTGTTGAAAAGAGTGGGATTACAGGGGTATACTTTATTTTTCTTATTCCTGCTTAAACATATAGACTGGGTACGCTTTGAGACTGCCCCAATAAGTCGATATTAAGGAGCACCCACAATCTGTGTATCCATACCATAAAAAGAGGGGGTTTATAGGGGTACACTTTATTTTTCTTATTCCTGCATAAAATACATAGTCTGTGGGTACTCATTAAACCTGCATCAATAAGACGAAATTAGGGAGCAACCGGAATCTGTGTATGCTTAAAAGATGGGGGTTTACAGTGGCATACTTTATTTTTCTAATTCCTGCTAAAATACATAGATGATAGACTCTGGGTACTCTTTCAGATCGCCCCAATTAGACGGTTCCTAGGAGCATCTGCAACCTGTGTAAGTGCTGAAAAGAGGGGTTTACAGGCACATACTGCTTAACTACATAGACTGTAGATACATTTTACGACTGTCCCAGTTAGACAATTCCATGGAGCACTCACAATCTGTGCTAGAAAAGAGGGGGTTTACAGGGGCATACTTTATATTTCTTATTCCTAGTTATATACATAGGTACCCTTTAAGACCGCCCCAATTTGACGATACTAAGGAGCACCTGCAATCTGTGTTCTTGAAAAGAGGGGGTTTACAGGGGAATACTTTATTTTTCTTATTCCTACTTAAATTCATGATCTGTGGGTACAAAATGTAGACAATTCTAAAGACCACGTGCAATCTGTGTGTGTTTTAATTTCAAGTCCCTGTGATCTAAGAAGTGTTGACAGGGACTAAACCTTAATTCAAACAAAACCAGTTACTTATTGCACTTGAAGCACAAGTGTTGTATTTGAAAAGAATAGGTGCTGTCCCTAAATCAGTACTCTGTTAGATGTTCATATGCATGTCCTTGTATAACACAGCATTTTAAAAATCATGATTTAAGACAACTGTCTCAAAAAAGCTGTTTCTCCAACCAGGAATTATTAAGTATGAACTTGTTTGATCTTAGAATTAGTTGGCTACAGTTTAGATCCTTTTTCAAACAAGTTGGCTTCCTACAAAAAAGGAATCCAATACGTGGGCTGGCAATTTTTCTAAACTCTGCGTTTTGGATTATTTTTAAAACACATAAGATAATCAATTCACCAGCAATTAATTTGTAGAAAAAATATATAAATAAAAAAAAATATTGAAACTATTTGTTGTCTAAAGAATTTTAATTGTCTGCAATTAAAAGAAAAGCAAAGCTTTTTAGAATAGCTTATTGGTACTCTTATACAGACGTCTTAAATCCGAAGATTTTCTTTCATGTTTTACCAAACGCGTAGAACGGCGTCTCGGGTTAGAAGTCTTAGTTACATGTTTTTACCTAAAGTTTTACACACAGTTACATGTTTTATTTACCCAAAGAAGAAGACAGCTACACAGACTTCTATTTTAAAAACGGACGATTGTAGTGGATGGCAGATCACGTGATTTGTCCGAGCGCTACTGTGGGTCAATGAATATACATCACAGCATTGTAAAGCAGTCTGGTGGATTCTCTTCGTTCATTTATAGAATATTACTCTGCAACGCCGACAGGGATAAGAAACCAAATACCTACATGAATCTGCTTTCACCTAATATGTACAGCATTGTAATAAATGCAGCTTATAATAAAGGAATGAAATTTTACCGCATTCTGTTTTTTCTGATCCGTTTTATGCAGACCGTGTATTTTTCTTAAACACAAAAAGTTTATTCCTTGACATTCCCATCACGTTACAAAGTCAAAGTTATATACACCCCTGCAAACATTACTTTATTAAGAGAAAATGTGGAGTGTGCAATGGGTATTTTTCCTCAAAACATTACGATACTACACCCATGCGACACAATGGATTCTTTCACATCTCCAAAATGGCTTCTTTTCTGATGAAAATCCTTGATATTTTTTTTTTCTTATTTATACTGCAAACATGGGTTGTGGGCACACATTAGGACCACCTCTGCTAGGCGATTCTTACCCACCACCTATGTCTTTGAGCAGAAATAAGAAAACAATGGGTACCCCAATTACCCACTTTTCTCTATATAATGTGGGGTTGAGGGAGTGATCATTTCACTGACTTTTCATTTTTGTTATAGTGCGTACTAACACTAACACCCTTGCAGTGAGCATTGCTGTTAAGTAGAAGAGAAGGCAATTCTTTATATATTAAAAAGTCGGGATTGCAGAGATAAAGATTAGTATTGTAACTCTGCTAAAAAGACAGTTAAGAATGGCTTCACTGAGGCGGTTCTAGCGAACCTCCAAGGATCGAGAATAAGGAAAAGAAGACGAATTCTAAAACATGCCACTCTTACTTTTTTTATCGCATTTGTATTTTAATTTAACATAGTTTTAAACCTGTATTAGAAATGTAAAGATTCAACACCTGTTTTGGGGTCGATTGTTTTACAATCGACCCAAAGTTACTAAAAGGCAAATCCAAAAATAATGCTGTTGCCCACGTGACAATCACTGATTTGGGGAAACCAATATTATCATTATAAATAGAAAACGTCACGCTGTTTTTGTCGATGTTACATGTAAGTCAGAGCTATCTGTAGAATCTGGTCAGGAATCGTGTGCTGGGTTTCTCAAACACTGAATACCCAGATCAGAATGTGGCGAGGAATGTGGCATCTGCTCAGCCGGCTGCTCAGGACTACACTGTTTGCTTAAATACTGGCATTTAAGGGTCAAACGAAATAGGTCAGGCCAATGCCATGCTGCCTACGTCATGAAAGGAAAACAAAAACAGCATCTTAATATAGACTTTCGGAAAATACTATTTATAAAACTGTTAGAAAGAAATGGACGTTTGCACAAATGTATGCTAAGCCGAACAAAAAAAAAAGACAATATAACGTTACTTTTTGCACTTCTGCTTATAACATATCTTAGAACCTAGGAATATTTTAGAGCAAAACTTTTAAAGATGGTATCGTTATTAGACATACAGCATAGACCCAGATCGGATAGACAGTACATCGCGTCTGATCAGGGTCATCACTGTTCGCCATACATACAGCAACATTTTCATTTTAGAACATGATTCTGGTCCGTACACAGACCCTATAAAACGTGGGGAGTGCGCGAATTCCGGGTAATTTTCAAAATCGGATCGACTGTCCATGCATATAAACCATGAATTTGAGATAATTTTCCAAATTAGGAGGGGTGGGTGGGGTTGTCACTCCTGCGTACGGGCCTGCATTAACAGGTAGAATGAAGAAATTACTTTGTTTAAAAACATTGCACTGAAATCACTGTTATTCAGTAGCTGGGATGCAGTGTTGGGACTGAGCGAGAAAAAGCGAGAGAGGAGAAACTATGAAAGTGTGGATCCTGATCAGCAGAAGCATTCGATGGATCTACACTGTTTGCAAAGGAGAAGTTGGATAAAATGTTATATTACATGCATTACAGAGAAATAGACATAATCTTGGTATTTTCCTGTTTGCTGAGAAGAAATATTTCCTGTTATCCGGAGAAATAAATCTCTTTAGCTGGAACTACTTTATGTACAAGATACATGATACCGCTTTTGCAGTGAAACCGTTATATTCAAACGCGCGAAAGTTTCAGTCACGTCGACGTCATTCATGACGTCATTGCAGTGTCTTTGAAGATATCAACAGACGCTCAGAATGCGTGACGTTTGAGTCGGATGCAACTCTTAAACAAAAGAAAACATGGACATGACCATTGAATAGGCTGTACGTTTTGCTTTATTTAATCTCACATTTTACTTGTTTTATGCCTGAAACACTTTGTTTCTTCTATTTATGTTCAAAACCGTAGAAAGCGCTTTCAAAATGGCGGCCATCCAGTTTTTCTTCCACACAGCTTCTGTAACACTACGCTGATTGAACCGTTAACATGAGCTGTAAATAGTCAACGGAACGGAAATTCAGACCCAAAAATCAATATCCATTCGGTCCTTAAATTCTATAGAAGCGCATGAAATTAAAAAATTATTCACTTCTCCTATTTGAAATGTGGGATTAATAAACATCGGCGGTAAAAAAAAATCCATTTTTTTTATCGGATTGTTTTACCTCCCTCGGTATTACAAAATAGGAGATATGTATACAAGTACCTGTAATAACTTTTCCAGCGCATATCAGTGCATATGAGGCGAAGCATTATCAATGAACTATATTATAAATCTGTTGAGATGATTGGATATAGGCGTATACAGAAGGGAAATAAACACATTAACAAATAATAAGTTAATAATTTGGAAAATCTTGAAGGAAAATGCTTCCAGTATAACACCAAGAACGTCATTTATTTTATTTTTTTCACTGAATTCTTTTCTTATAATGAAGCGATTTAACGAGTACCCACAATCTACATTATAAAGCAGCGCTTCTGTTGGTTGTTTTGTCCGCGTGACTATCGCTGGCTATTAACAAAACCCAGGCAGCAGTGTTCAGTCTTCTCCCTGTCTCATCAGAGTGCTGTGTAAAACGTTAAATCTAGACTGGGCTCATTTAAGGGGTATTGACTTATCAATCGACACAAAGAAAATCTGGACTGAGCTCGTGTACGAGGTATTCGCTTATACAGAAACTTCACGCCTGCTGTTTATTGTTGCTGACAATTAACAAAATCCAGGGACTGGTTGTTTATAGCACCTAAGAGGTCAGAGCGCAGTGTAAAAAGTAAATTCTGGGCTGTGCTCGTGCAGGGGGGGGGGGGCTTTGGTAAATAGTGTATACCTGATCAGATGCCACATAACGCGGTGTCTGATCAGGTCTACTCCTACTCTGCTTGCTTTAAATACTGGAATTTAATGGTTCAACGAACAGATCAATTCTCAGTTCAGGATATATTTTCCCAACCTACACTCAGAAACGATCGACCCACCGGTACTCACAGTGCTTTAACTCAATATTTCCCCAACTAAGCTGTTACTGTTACGCAAACAATCCTGCAAATCAACCCAATAAATCTTAACAATTATGTAGACAGAACTCTACATGGAAATGTGCCTAGCTATATAAAAGTGGTTAGTTCAGTCCTAATTAGTTTCTCTGTGTGTTCTTACGTTAGAAAGTCTTGCAAACTAATGTAATTTTTCAGGGCCATAAAAGAGCTGAAACCCACCCGCACACAGCTTAGAGAACTAAGCCTGCCCAGGCAAAGTGGTGCGAGTCGGCCCATCCATGCTAATAAATTCTATTGGTTTCATAGGACGGCAGGGATTGTGATGAAGGTAAAAGTCCCACAACTTGGAAGCAACGTCTCCAAAATGACCTTTATAGTGTTGACGGGAACGCTAAACCTTAAATATTCCTTCTTTTCAGACCAAACATAGATTTAGATAATATGGATACTCGTTAGAATCGCCTCGACGAGGCAGTTTTAACAAATACATATCGATCTCATCAATGCTATAGCAGTAGTAAGGAAGTTGCATTCACCCTTGCGAAACCTTGCAATTTTGAAAAGCCACATGAATAAATTCAACGTATGATCTCATCTAATATTTTTAGGTTATTAACCCTAAAACGTGTTGGGAAATGACTGCCCCAATTTGCCTAGCGTTCCATAAAAGGCACAAAGAAATATTGAACTAGTTTTGCGAAAAGTAGATGACAGAAATCAGCCTGCGCACATGCACAGTCTGGTCAGGGTTTTTGCTGCTTTTGCCAAAATACATGCAGCGAGCAGACGACAATTCTTCCGACTGACAGTGAAGCGCTTGGCATTAATGGGTTATTTACAGTTCAATGTTTATAAACACATTAAAAAGAAGATAAATTCCATTAATTTCAGAAAATTTCTGTAAGTATTAAAGTAAAAATGCTTGCTTAATGTACTCACCTTATTTTTCTTATCAATATTACCTTATTAGATGAACACACATTACATTTTAAATAGTTTTAAAAGAAATTAATGCATAAAAACTCTAATGAGCTTGAGCTCTAATTTCGTCTGCTGGTAAATTTTAATCCACAATACTGGGGAATGAAAGCGAGGCTGAAATAAGATATTTTACAGAACGTTTTAAAGATAGATTGCAGACTGATTTACTCAGCTGGTCTCTACTAATGAGATAGTCTGTGTAGCAGTATAACGACGAGGGAACCAGTCTATTGATCCACCTGAAGCAAACGCTTGATTGCGTGGCTGAGAAGCATCTTGCAAACCTTGATGCTATACTATAGACATTTTCCAATCTCGTCCATATTCTTACCTGCGCCACGCAAAAAGAGAACTCCATAGATTTCACCGACTCTGAGGGCTTTCAGACCTTTGATTTTTCTCCTTCTAATTTTCAGATGTTGAAAGGTCCAGGAAAATGGTCCAGGAAAATATCCCAATAAAATTGCTGATAAGAATCAGCCTTACAAGTTCCCTGGAGTTCAATGTTTATCCAAAATATTTACCTAACGGTCCACTGCATAGACAGCTCGACTCATAGGTGGGCAACCAAAGTGGAGTAAAATTATATAGAGATAAAATCAATCACTGGCTCTCTTCAGGTAATAGGCTATAAACATGTCCAGCAATGATTACAGCTGATCTCAAGGGGCCAATAATATCTGTGGCATTTCAAGGCTACTCAGCTGCCAAAACAGACCACTATCCTGGTACAGGGAGCTTATGTGATGAGCTCTTGCCTGGTAATATTCCAGATTGGTCAGTCATAGAAGGAATTTCACAGATTTTATACCAGTCCTCCGAAAAATAGGTTCAGGCTAGGATCAGTCTGAATCTGCCTACGGTCCAGTTGACAGAAAAAAAGTATATTTTGATAGTTGTTCAGTTAAGATTTTTTTTTTGGTGCTTATTTCTGCTCCAAACAACATTATTATTATAACCGCCTAAATGAATCTATGTTTTGACCAGAAATAAGAAAACTAATATATCCCCTCGTAAACCACATTTTTCTTTGTATAAAGGTTCATTACAAAGACTTGTTAACATAATGTGTTTCCTTATTTTCATACTTAGCAGTAAATAAAATATCGACCTCAGATATTTCTCCTTTCTTATCATCAGGTTGACATGTCTGTGCAATGAATACCCCTCTGAGCACTCTTTCCTATTTATATAGAGAAAACTGGGGTTTACAGGTGTATACGTTTATTTTCTTATTTCTGCTCCAAAATATAGGTTGTGGGTACTCGTTAGAACAAGTTCAATGAGGCAGTTCTAACGAGCACACTCAACCTAAGTTTAGAGTAAAAGTAAGAAAACTATCGCAAATTTTCATCAGAAAATTTACCGGAATGCACGTCGCACAGATGTGTTATCGTAATGGATTTCTTAATCTGTAATGCTGGATCTGATCTGTTATACATACTTTTTTAAGAGGAATAAATGAATGAAAGTATGCAGTTTGTAAATGTGAAAGACAATGGAGGCTGTCATCATATATTTGTTCGCCTGAGCCATAGAATTTGGAGAGTAAAATCTGGGGCAACTTGAGTATACATTGCCAATTAGTGCAGTCCTTATGACAAATATGGCTCTACATTATTTCTAAAGTTTACCACTTTCTGCGATTCAACAGCTAATCAGAACTGAATGCATAAGAAAATCAGACATTTTTTTATACATTGTTGAGCCAGGGTCTCCCAGTGGCATACTGTCAATCTCTAGCATCGCCCCCATTTTAAATGATAACACATTAAGGCATTTCTATTGAACACCCAGAATCTGTGTTTGGAGCATTTGGACCAGAAATAAGAAAAATTGGAGTTTTCCTGGCTGTTCATTTCATGGACTTGAACATATGTTATTACATGTAGCTGGTGATCCTTTTATTACATACAGAAAATGTTTGGTTACCAATGAATGGAAAAACAAACATCAATGGTTCTAAATATTGTTGGTACAGCAACATTTCCAAACAGATGGCTTGGATAAATACCGTAGACCCAGATCGGTCTACGAAACTACGTAGTATGACCCCATCTTCTTTCTTATGAATGTTTTCATTGCTCTTAAAGGAACTCATTTTTGATTTTTATTATGAGTATACATTTTGTCATCTCATAATTTTTGCCAAAATATGTAAGAACAATATTTAGGCAATTGTAGTACTTCATAATTTTAGGGCATTTACAGTAGGCACTTTATCCACAGCATTACCGGTATAAAATTGCAGCAAGTGGAATACCAGGGTGACCACATGCAGATTTTATGGCTTTTCCATTCAATTTAGAAGATTATGTCAATCACTGAAATGTTCTCCAGTACCACCAAGTTAGCCCTTTAAGCAATATTTTATTTCTAGCAAACAATGTACAATTAAATACATTGGAACTGACAATACAATCGGACAGTAAGCCTGGGGCTTACAAATATCATCTCCTAAAACAAACTGATTTACATTACATTTGAGTGATATGCCTTAACATATTGAGTAAATTTGTTGTGATTGAGACAGACAGACATACGACAGACAAACAACCAGACAGACAGACAGGCAGACAAATAGACTTACTAACAGACAAATGGAAGGACAGTTAAACAGAAAAATAAACATACTGATAGCCGAAATAAACTAATGAGTGGACTGACGGATGGGCGTCTAGTCAACGTTGGTTCGACGTCATGCCGTCGACACCCACTACAACTCACTTCAATGTCACATGACCGTTGAGATGAGAGAGAGAGAGAGTTTTAACTGACTGAATGACTGACTACCAGACGAACGGACACGCAGTTAGACAGAAAAATAAACATTCTGACAGTCCCAAAAAACTAATGAGTGGACTGATAGATGGGCGTCAAGTCCACGTTGGCTCGACGTCATGCAGTCGACACCCACTCCGACACACTTCAATGTCACATGACCGTTGAGATGAGAGAGAAAGTGAGAGAGAGAGAAAGAGCGAGAGAGAGGTTTGAGTGACAAACTGACAGTAAACAGACAGACGACAGACCGACCGACCAACTGAATGACTGACTAACAGACGAACGGACAGATGTGTTTCAGGATGTGGTTTCTTCAAATTTATTTGGAAAATGGCTGAACATTTTGCAAACAGTGTAGGCCCTGATCAGACGCCGCGTTCTGTGGTGTCTAATCTGGGCCTGCACTGTTTGCCAGGGTACCCGTTTTGGGGTTTCTGGTACCAAATGGGTTAATTTAAGGGCTGGGCAGGTTGAACAAATCTACAGATCAACCATATTTTACTGTAAAATCTTGCACTTGCAAAGGAGTGTTTCATTCGCATGCACTGAAAGGGTGTTCTATGTTTGTGTGGAATTTAATGTTCCAATCCCACTGGGGAAGCCTCTGTGGTGTAGTGGTTACCCTACTGGCCTTGTTAACCAGGGATTGCAGGATCGATCCCAGGCTTCTCGAGACTTTCGGATGAGTCTTTAAACTGAGGTCCCGTCTCTGTATGACCTTACCTGTTGATGGGAAGTAAAACTCAAACACTCACTCACTATCTATGTCAATGTCCCCATGAGGGGCTTGACTATACGGGAGATAGATAGATAGATTGAACAGAAGCAAGAAAAATATCACAATTTTTCATCTTAAAATTTCCATTTTTTGGCCTAAAAATTGATAATGTAGTTGTCTAGGTACATGTATGTTTTCGTAATGCGAAATTTCACACCTGGCAGCATATCGGTGTTTCTCCCATTATCTTACATTAGAATTCGCCAAAGTTTAAAAGAATTCCTCTGTTTTACGCTGCAATTAACACTATCTGTCCCACTGCCTTGAAGCAATACGACAGCTGACGGCCAGGGCTTTTCCCGTTCTGTTTTTAGAACCAGAAGTATGTCACGAAAAAAGATCCTATAGACATTTCTTAACTATTAATTATTGGTTTCTAGAAGATTTGAAGATGTTTTTGATGATAATTACCTGTTAAACTTGTGCAGGTAACGAGGCGGGACGGTCTTAATTATTTGTAATAAAAATGCGCAAAACGAATGACTATATGCGGAAGATGTATGAATGACCTCTAAAATATATTTATGATATCTACTCATTGTAAGTGTACATGTGTAATTCCATCGATTTTCTGTGACAGTCAACTAAAATATGCCCATAATAGTAAACCTATTTACAATGTGTTTATTCACCTTATTTGCATTATCTGCTGGTTCCTTGTCTGAAGGTTATCAGTGTTGGAAAAACAGGTAACTAGACCCCCTGACCTCGAAAGGTCAGGGGTGTCCTGTTTCCTGTTTTTCCAATATTGACAATGTGCAAGCTGGGAGCCAGCAAATAATGCAAATATGGTGAATATGGAACCAGCAGCTTTTTGCCAACCACAAAAGATTGTTATCAAAGGGAAAGTAATTTTGCGCATGTGCAATGTCATGTAAACAGGGTCCCGTGTCAAAACATTGGATCCGTCTGTATGTTCATTATGTAGAAGTGTGTCAAAACATTGGATCCGTCTGTATGATTATAATGTAGAAGTTAACTGTTGTAACAGTCATTACGGGTTAAAATAACCACCTCATCAGATGCAAAGTGATAGGTACCGGACCCATTCCTAAATGGGTCAGAAAAATCCCTGG